>SNQJ01S0090405.1:0-32981 GCA_010110895.2 Picea sitchensis | reverse complement strand
TAGTAGGTCCTTTCCATGCTTGTATGTGAAAAAGGGTTTTAAGTTTTGGGGTGGTAGGTTAAAAGTGATTTCTTTAAGGTCATGATCTGCATGCAAGTCTAACCCTAGCTTGCTAGTCCGTAGGGTATTATTTCCCAACAACAATGTGTTCCAGGGAATCCTTGTCTGGTGCTTGGATTGATCCTTGGATGTGTTCCTTGGTGGTTGATATAAGTCCCTAGATGTGTTCTAGAGCCCCTGGATGTGTTCCAGGGAACCCTTTCTTAATGCATGGGTTGATCATTGGTCTTGTACCTTGGTGGATAAGACCCTAGATGTGTTTAAGGGCCCATAGATTTGTTCTAGGGCAACCTGGTCTTTGACTAGGTAGATCTTGGTGAAATACCAAGATGTGTTGATGTGTGATCCTCTTCCTCTCTCACGAGATGATCCATGAAGATGGACATGAAGAGTGCCTATGAAGATGGACATGACCACATTGTTGATGTACCCTCTTATGCAGTGATGATAAAATTTTATAAGTCGGTATGAGACTCATGTGGACATGTTTTTCCATTGTGGACCCCCTTGACTTTGTCTTAAAAGGCCCCCCCTTTGGATTGTTGTCTTGATTTCCCTCTTGTTTTAGGTGGTGGGTTTTTATAATTTACTTTAATATTAATTGACATTTAATTAATATTTATATTAATTAATTATCAATATTTAATTATATTTTATATTATCCCTAACCCCTCTCCGTAGCTATAAAAAGAACCATACCCTCTATCATTTCAATACACACACTCACTCTCACTCTCCTATTGTTGCGGATACCTTAGTTACTCTCTCCTTGTGTTGGTGCGACCTCTCTTTTTGGTTTATCAGTTTCATATATGAGGTATTTGCTTGGTCTTATTGTTGGTTGGGAGATTCTTCTTGATTATATGTTGGTGTATGAGGTGCATATGGTGCCTCCTTTGGTTGTCAGACCTGTCTACTAGATTTGAGGTCCATGTGGTGCCTCCTTTGGTTGTCGGACCTATCTACAAGAGCCACAAACCTGAGTACATGTGTCACGACCCCTTTTCTGAGCTGCCATTTTGGTGTGTGAGAGTCACGACCTCTCCTCTTGGTTGTCGCTAGGGATGTTAGGGCTCTTGTGGGGTAATCTACTTGTTGTCCCCTTTATCCTTGTGTTGTATTTTGTTTCTATGGAGGGTTTTACTGTTTCAGTTGTGGAGGGTATTGTTGTTCTCTTCTTGGAGGTCTTGTTGTTTCCTTTTGTGATGATTTTTTTGTCTTGGCTGTGGACAACATCCTTTTTGTGGTCTATACCTTGGAAAAAATGTCCTTCGGTCTATATGACAGAGATCAAACCTAGAGGCTTAATCCATGAACCTAAACTAATTTTTTGAGCATATTCAAGAGGTCTACATCCACACATGTGACAGGTACATCCTTCATTGACCAGGAGGTAAGCTAAAGGTTTGTTTTTACACTCATAATTTTTGTTTATATTCAGAATTTAATTTAGATCTATTTATATCTTTTCTCATATGTTCTGATCTAGTGAACAAAAATTAAAATAATTATTTTTTTTCTATTTTTTCCCTAATTCTAACATGGTATCACAACGTAGGGCATGAAAAGAGATCAAGAATTGTAGACTTGAGCCTATGTAGATCCACTTTTTAAGGGTTTTTTTGCAAACCAATAGTAAATCAATTTCATAATCTGATCTAGAACTCAAGATGGCCTCATCTTTAGTCAAAGAAGAATATAGGCTTGAAGGGGCCTCCAACTTCAATTCTTGGAATTCTAGGGTACTCAACATACTAGAAGAGGGTGACTTGGATGAGCTAGTTACCGGGGTAATAGAAGAACCCACTTCAAATACTGGCAGGGAAACATACAAGAAGAGACATGCCAAAGCTAAAAGAGTCATTTTTTTACTCAATTAAGGACAACATGATTCCCATCATTGGTCATCTAAGGATTTCCAAAGAATACTTTGATGCCCTAGAAAATCTCTATGAAAAGAAGGCTCCAAATCAGAAGAGAATATTGAACAAACAACTATGTACATTAAGGATGGGAAAGGATGAAACCATCAATGCCTTCTTCTCCAAGATTGCTCAAACCAGAGATCATTTGACAACAATAGGAGTTGTTGTGGATGATGATGACCTTGTACAAACTGCAGTTGATGGACTCCCTGACTCATGGGGAATGTTTCTTGCTTTAGTCAATGGAAGAGAAGCTCAACCTAACTTTGAGAGATTATGGCATGATTTCTTGGAAGAAGAAGGAAGACTCAAAAGTAGACATGAGCACTCAATTGTAAGAGATCATGCCCTTTCAGCTAAAGCCAAGAGATGGAAGAAGTTTCCTAAACCCAAAGGCAATGGTAAGAAACCTCAAGGTAAGCTATCTCACTTCATCCTCATTTATCTAAATTAATATGTTTTAACTGCAATAAGCTAGGACATTATGCAAAATATTGCAGGAACCCTCCCTCACAACAGAGAAGAAAAGGTAGGTTCCATGCCTCAGTTGCCACTGAAGAAGAAGAGCCTTAACATGAACCTCAAAGAAGAAGAACTAGGGCTGCCACCAAAGACCAAGAACAACACCAAGAATATTATCTCATCTCAACCCTCTCTGGCACTAAAACCAAGTCGAAGGATGTTTGGTTAATGGACAATGGTGCCTCCAAACACATGACAGGCTTCAAACAAAGTCTTGTAAACTATCGGGATAAGAAGTTCAATGTAAAGGTAGAACTGGGTGATGATGACACATATGACATAAAAGGGTTTGGATCTGCGTCATTTAAGCTTCAATCAGGTAATGTATTTCATATTGATGAAATTCTTTATGTTCCTGGATTAAAGAAAAATCCCATCTCAATTGCAGTGTTAGAAAGCAAAGGATACTCAATAGCCTTCGCAAAAGGGAAGGCTCTCATGTGGCCCTCAAATGGATATTTGAACTCTTCCATGACTATTGGAACTCGTGAGAGTGGGATTTACAAAATCACAGGTCAATTTTTTCAAGCATTAGCTCACGAGATGATAAACCCCTGTGAGCTCTGGCATAGAAGGCTTGGACATCTCAACTACAATGTGCTTCCAGGTTTGCAAAAGATGGTAACATGTATGCCACTGTTTTCATTTGAGCATGATAGTGTTTGTAGAGGTTGTGTTCTTAGTAAGAATACAAAGAAAGCTTACCCTCACAGCAGTAGAAAAACTAATGGCATTTTAGATCATATTCATTATGATCTTTGTGGACCTATGATTGCTTCGTCTATGAATGGTTGTCCTTACTACATCATTTTTATTGATGATTTTTCTCGTAAAACTTGGATTTATTTTTTCAAGACTAAAGATGAATCTTTTAGCAGATTTCAAGATTTTAAGAATCTTGTTGAGAATCAGACAGGTAAACACATTTGGGTTTTCAGAACAGATAATGGAAAAGAAATTGACTCCTACAAGTATGATGAACTATGTTGGGCTTTCGGGATTAAGAGGGAGGTGATTGTGCCTTATAATCCCCAGCAGAATGGGGTTGCAGAAAGAAAGAACAGAACGATTTGTGAAGCACCTATAGCCATGATGTATGATCAAAATTTATCATTATCTCTTTGGGCCAAAGCTGGGAGTACTACAGTCTACATTCAGAACAAGTGTCCTCATAAAGCCCTTTAAGAGAAAACTCCAGAAGAAGTTTTCACCGGTATAAAGCCCTCATTTGATCATTTGAGAATCTTTGGCAGTCAAGTCTATATTCATATTCCAAAAGAAAAGAGGACTAAGCTAGAGCCCTCCGGAAAGAATGGAACTTTTGTGGGATACAGTGAAACCTCAAAGGCTTACAGAATTTATGTCCCATGTCAAAATTTCATTGAGGTCAGCAGAGACGTGACTTTTCATGAAGAAGCACCTATTTTTCATGACATAGAACTTCCATGTGATACAGAGGAGCAGGAAGCTCCATCTCCTGAACCTTCATATTCACTTATTCCATATGTGCAGAGGGAGGATACCTCATAGCCTTCAGTGGATCCCACAAGGGATACTATTGAGTTTCCCTTAGAGAAACCTCATGTTAAAAGGAAACCAGCCTGGTGCCAGGAAATTCTAAAAGAAGAAGGAAAGCATGCAGCACCTAAAGGCACCTTCAGAGAAAGCAAGAAACTAGATAAGTACTCCAGCCTAATATCCTAATTGAATCTTGTGATTGACTCAGAGCCTTTCACCTTTGAACAAGCCTCCAAACATAAACTGTGGAAATATGCAATGATAGAAGAGTAATAGTCAATTATAAACAACGATGTATGGGCAGTGGTCCCAAGACCTCGTGGAAAATTAGTGGTAACCTCCAAATGAATTTACAAAATAAAGCATGCAACAGATGGAAATGTTGAAAAAATCAAGGCTAGATTTGTGGCTCGTGCCTTCTCTCAGAAATAAGGAATTGAATATGACGAGATCTTTGCTCATGTTTCCATATATACTTCCATCAGAATTATTATCTCTCTTGCTGCATTTTTTTGTTGGAAACTTCACCAGATGGATGTTAAGACTGCTTTTCTTAATGGTGAAGTTGAGCAAGAGGTTTATATGGAACAACCTGAAGGGTTCGTGATCCATGGGAAAGAATACCATGTGTGCGAACTTAATAAAGCCTTTTATGGATTGAATCAAGCTCTGAGATCTTGGGATGGAAGAATTGAAATATTTCTACAGAGTCTTGGATTCACCAAGAGTATAGAAGATCCCAATCTTTATATAAATATTGTACAAAATCATCTTGTTATCTTAGTATTATATGTGGATAGTTTGTTCCTCGCCGGAGAGGAAAATTTGATAGCTCAGACTAAGAGGGATCTTTCAATAGAATTTGAAATGAAAGACTTGGGTCTTATGCATTATTTTATTGGCTTAGAGGTGTGGCAAAAACTGGGTGAGATTTTTCTCTCACAGAGAAAGTATGCAATTGATGTGCTCCACATATTTGGCATGTTGGAATTTCAGTCCATGTCCACACCGATGATTTCTAACTTGAAGAATCTATAAGACCAAGCTACAGGTTCAGATCCGAAAGACCCCATGATATATCGATAGATCATTGGGTCCTTGATGTATCTTGTACATACCAGACTAGACATTTGTTATGCAGTGAATGCCATCATCCAGTTCATGTGTGAATCGAAGCATATTCATATCATTGTTGTTAAGCATATTCTGAGATATGTTCAGGGACTATATCCTATGGGCTTAGATACACTTGCAATGGAGGTGTAATGCTTCATGGATATACATATTCAGATTGGATGGGTGGTATAGTTGACCGAAAAAGTACTTTTGGATATTGCTTTAGTTTGGGTTCAGATATGATCTCCTAGTCCAGCAGGAAATAGTTCTCCATAGCCCAGAGCATTGCAGAAGAATAATAAGTTGTTGCAAGTGTTGCTATCAGAGAAGCAGTGTGGCTCAAAAAGCTACTTTCATATTTGTTTAGTGTTGAGTTAGAACCCACAGTCATCCACTGTGATAACCAGAGCTGTATAAAGCTCTTTGAGAATTTGGTGTTTCATGACAGATTGAAACACATTGAGATGGGATACCACTATGTTTGTGACACGGTGCAAAAGAACATTTTCAGTATACAGTATGTTCCGATGGCAGAACAAACCACAAATATTTTGACCAAGCCACTGTCCTTGACAAAGTTTGTGTACTTTCGAGACAAGCTTGGTGTTGTTGATAATGCCTCTCTTACTGAGAGGGAGTGTTGAAATTAATGCAGCTACAAGAGCCATTCTCTGGGAGGATGGCATAAGACCCTAGGTAAGGACTAGGGCCCCCAGTACACTCCTGGGGTTTCTTGGTATGAGACCAAGCAATGAGAACCATGGAAAAAGACCCTAGTGAGGACCCCCAGTATATGACTGGGGTTCTTGGTCTTGGACCAAGCAGTAAGTCCCTAGATGTGTTCTAGGGCCCTTGGATGTGTTTGAGGGAATCCTTGCCCCATGCTTAGATTGATACTTGGTGGTTGATATAAGTCCCTAGATGTGTTCTAGGGCCCCTGGATGTGTTCCAGGGAACCCTTGATTAATGCACGGGTTGATCCTTGGTCCTGTACCTTGGTGGATAATACCTTAGATGTGTTCTAGGGCCCCCAAATGTGTTCTGGGGAAACCTAGTCTTTGACTAGGTAGATCTTGGTGAAATACCAAGATGTGTTGATGTGTGATCCTCTTCCTCTCTCCCAGAATGGTCCATGAGACCTAAGAGTGCCTATGAAGATGGATATGACCACATTGTTGATGTACCCTCTTATGCAGTGATGATAAAAGTTTATAAGTCATTATGAGACTCATGTGGACATGTTTTTCCATTGTGGACCCCCTTTGAATTTGTCTTAAAAGGTTCCCCCTTTTGCTTGTTGTCTTTCTTTCCCTCTTGTTTTATGTGGTGGGAGTTTTTATAATTTACTTTAATATTAATTGACATTTAATTAATATTTTTATTAATTAATTGTCAATATTTAATTTAATTTTATATTATCCCTAACCCCTCTCCCTAGCTATAAAGAGAACCCTGCCCTCTAGAATTTCAATACACACACTCACTCTCACTCTCATATTGATGCGGCTACCTTAGTTACTCTCTCCTTGTGTTGGTGTGGCCTCTCTTTTTGGTTTATCAGTTTCATATATGAGGTATTTGCTTAGTCTTATTGTTGGCTAGGAGCTTCTTCTTGATTGTATGTTGGTGTATGAGGTGCATATGGTGCCTCCTTTGGCTGCCAAACCTGTCTACTAGAGATGAGGTGCATGTGGTGCCTCCTTTGCCTGCCAGACCTGTCTACAAGAGCCATGGACCTAAGTACAAGTGTCACAACCCCTTTTCTAAGCTGCGAGTTTGGTGTGTGAGAGTCGCGACCTCTCCTCTTGGTTGCTGCTAGGGTTGTTAGGGCTCATGTGGGGCATTCTACTTAATGTACCCTTTATCCATGTGTTGTCTTTTGTTTCTATGGAGGGTTTTACTATTTTAATTGTGGAGAGTATTGTTGTTCTCTTCTTGGAGGTCATGCTGTTTCCTTTTGTGGTGCTTTTGTTGTCTTAGTTGTGGACAACATCATTTTGGTGGTCTATACCTTTGCAAAATTGTCCTTCAGTCTATATGACAGAGATCAAACCCTAGACGTTTGATCCATGAACCTAAACTAATTTTCTTAGCATATTCAAGAGGTCTACATCCACACATGTGACAAGTACATCCTTCATTGACTAGGAGGTAAGATAAAGGTTTGTTTTTACACTCAGAATTTTTGTTTATATTCATAATTTAATTTAGATTTGTTTATATCTTTTCTCATATGTGCTAATCTAGTGAACAAAAATTAAAAGAATTATTGTTTTTCTATTTTTTCCCTAATTCTAACATGAACGATTTCTACCTACCTTTAATTTATCCTTGAAAAAACTATCCTTAGAACAATTTGGAAGGATGATCTCTTAGATAGTGTTCACCTTCTTGTAATTTGTGAAATTATGGAAAATTTTGGTATTATTATCACCTCCCTGAATCCAAACGGCCCGACTTTTAAGACTCCAAGTAATTTCATGTTTTTACAGAAGATCGTTTTTTTGTCCTCTAAATATTTTAACTCATTTAACTCCTCTTTTGAGAAAGTACCTGCATCATTGTTGTCGAATAGTACTTGGATCATGTCTTTAACTTCCTTAAGATATTTCTTTGCTTTAATAGTGAGAGACTTAGCCCAATCTTTCAAAACAAATTACCCTTGAAGTATAATTTGCAAATTGTTGCATTTTCGAACCCCTGCATATAAAGTGATAGTAATTCAATTAATGGTAATCAAGTCCTTGAAATCATCCTCAAGGAACCAAGCATGATTAAATTTTAGGGGACTAGGAGGTTTATGTTCTTCAAACTCCACCTTCAAGAGGATGGGTAAATGATATGATGCCCCTCTAGTGCTGACCCAAGATTTTATTAGTAATTTTCTAGTAACAAAGATTTCAACCAGAAGGAATCAATCTAACCTTTTTTATATGTCTTTTATGCCTCTTCTAGTATTCCTCCAAGTTGGTATCGATTTTACCTGTTCAATATCAATCAAATTTTTTGTTTGAAAAAAGTGAAGGAAGAAATCCCTGAGGGAGTCCTACTGCAACTTTTCCCTTCATATCTCCCTCAAAGAGACAGTTAGATTAAGATCGCCTCCTAAAATCACATTACATCCCCCTAAAATACTAAAATCAGCTAAATTCTCCTAGAAGGGCTTTCGGTCACTGTAAGGCCCATAAATATTGAAAAATGTTATCTCTTTTCCTTATATCCTTTGCATACATATCAACTGCAATACCTCAATTCATCAAAAAAGAAGAAATAGAATCAATTTTTTGGTTCCAACTAGTGACCATGCCTCCATATAAACTAATAGCATCTAATGAGCTATAATTCCAGTCTTTTAACACAAAACCTAGAAAATCTACGACTTTGTGGCCTAGAGACATAGTTTCTTGGAGCATTAGTATGTCAGGGTTATAAACATCAAGCATTCTTTCAAGGGATAAATTATTATGGGTGCCCCCTACCCTTTGAACATATAAAGAGAGGATTATCATTTTGTAAGCAAATAATGGGATTTTCCCACTCTAAGGGCCCTATCAATGGTGCTCTATTTTCCTTCTCTGACTTCCTTCTTCACCTAAGATTTTGCAATAGAAATATGAGATTTTCTACCTATAGTTGAGGGGTCTCCTTTATTCGAACCTAGTCTTCTAACCACTTCCATGGATTCAAATTGTGAGGATTTTTTTGTACCTAAGGATATAATTTGATTTTAAATGAAGGGAGACATCCTTTTTCTTCTTCTTCAGATAGGTAGTGGTTTGAGCCATAGATAGGCTAATTGTCTTACCCATGGGCCCAATCATAGTAGTGTTAACTTCTAAAGGAAAATTAGCTTCGAAATTGGTAGGAAAGGGACAATAAAGCTCAAAAATCCCCTCATGAATTGACACCTCCCCTTCCCATTGGGTACTAAGGTTAGAGTTAGGATCATCCAAAGCATGGAGAAAATCCTGACCCTCAAAAAGAGGAAGAAGGGCTTCTTTATCTAGAGAATGTACAACTTCAACACTGAGATGAAGACATACCTTTCTCCAATGTGTCGGGTGACAGGTGAGATGGTTGGTTATTTCCCAATGCTATGCTAGGTGGTTGTTACACCACAAATTTAATGTTTCTTATCATAACATCCATAGCCATTGGAGTCCCCTCCCTCGACATCTTGCGAAGGTGTCCCACATCATGAATATTCCACGGCTGAATGGAATCTTCCAATAGTCCAGGTTTTGGGTAAAAACCTGTGAACCCCAAGTTATGTTCATCTCAATTGATAGACCTTCTCTGAGGTCAATTTACACCAATATCAAAGCAATCCTCTTGTCCTCCCTATTCTCCCAAACTTCTTCAATTGTGACAAAATTCCCCAAGGAATTTCCAATACTTACTAAAACATTTATGTGCCATAGTTCCCATGGGATTCTCGACAAGATTGCCCATATGTTTTTATATATTTAGGATTTCTCCTTAGGTCAAAACTAGGTATTGATTTCTTTAAATATAATCCTGAAGGTACCCATGACTAGTCCTTTTCTAGAACCAGAGAGACGTCTTCTATAGATCTCATAGTGAAGTTAACCCACCCAAGAACAAGAATATGAAACATTTGTAAATAACTAATCAGTGGTTTGCAGTGAACCTCCAACCAACAAAGGAGCAAAGGACCACCAACTTGTTTCCCCATGAAATGATCAATTATTGCTCGTACTATCGAATCTTTTGCCTCCTCCATATTAACATCATGACCTACAACCATTATGATCCTTTATTTCTTCCAATGAATACATTTTTTCTTGATATATGAGCAAGTAGGAATTCCTTCGACTACCAAACCCTAGAATTTATTATCCTTCTTCTTGGCCCCATCAATCAATGGCATCTCCCCCTGTTCCTTCAACTTCTTAGGACGCATCCCCATTACCTACATTTGTAGGAGATTGTGAGGTGCCTCCTCAGAGATCCTTATAAAAAAAACAAGGGAAAAACTCCAGAGAGGAGACAGAGACTGGTACCTTGCCACGGTTAACCTCTGGTACCTCAGCCAAAGAGCTCAGAATAAATGAGAATCATCCTACAGGATTGGGACTTAACTGCCTCTTTTGATCCTCCCCAACTAACTCCTTAGATATAATGCCACTTGAAAGTTTTGGGGGAGGCATATTCCTCGTTCTTTGGGCCTCAAAAGGACTAATTGATAGGGGTCTTGTCGCCCAAAGCAGCTCTAACTCTTCCTACATGCAAAATATATCCGTTGGACTTAGGGTTTCTTCCCCGTAGTCCACTAGATCTCCAGGTCCCTCCTCGTCCATTGTCCAAAAAGGTTGTGAGACCTATACCTTATGCCTCCCCACCTTCAGTAACCCTAAAGTCACACATTCGATCATCGAGAACTAACAACCCTCACCTCAGAGCTCAATTTGCCTCCATTACACAAGTAACCTTATATATGTATGTTAATATAATGAAATTATTTCATTTGCTTGATGTAAACTTTATCTATCTTATATGTAATAATAAATAGGTCTCCTCTAGTAACTATTTTGAAAAAGAATGGTAAATGGTGCATTTGTTTTGATTACTGAGAATTAAACAAGGCCACACTAAAAGATCATTTTCCTCTTCTTTCATTGATCAAGTCCTTGATACTTTGGCTCGAAAGAAGTTATTTTCCTTCTTTGATGGGTTCAATGTTTAAAATCAAATTGAGATCGCTCTTGAGGATCAAGATAAGACTACTTCCACTTGACCTTTGGGAACTCATGCCTATCATGTATTGTCTTTTGGAATTTGTAATGCCCTTGCTACTTTTCAACAAGCAATTATAGGGATATTATGCAATTTGATTCATGATTGTGTTGATATTTATATGGATGATTTTACTATTTATGGATACAAGTTTAAAGAATCTATAGATAGTCTCTGTAAATTCTTGGAAAGATGTCAAGAAATTAATCTATCTCTTAGTCATGAAAATTGCCATATGTTATTAACAGAGGGGATTGTTCTTGGTAATCATATTTCTCTTGCAGTTATCAAGGTGGATCCAACTAATATTCAGGTGATCATCAATGTTCCCATGCCCAAGACATGGAAAGAAGTTTGCAGTTTCCTTGATCATGTTGGTTATTATCATAGGTTTGTTTCTAATTTCACGAAGATTGCATCTCCACTATTTAAGTTGCTCTTGAAGGATGCAAGTTTTAATTGGATAGTTGATTGTCTCTAATGTTCTCAAAGAAACTTTGTGCACGACCCTTGTGTTACAAGGGCCAAATTGGAAATTTCCTTTTCACATTCACATAGATGCCTTAATACAATCAATGGTGCAGTCCTTGGATATAAAGAAGCACAACGACCTTATGCCATCTATTTTATCAATAAGAATCTCATTCATGTTGAATTGAACTACATTGTAATGGAGAAATAATTTATCGTCGTTATGCATGTTATCAACAAGTTCCACCACTATATCACAATTTATTCTATTTTTATTCATATGGATCATTTTGGCATTCATTATTTGGTGAATAAGTCTATTGCCAATTCCAAAGTAACTAGATAGTTGTTATTATTACAGGAATTCAACATGACCATTCTTGACAAACCTAGTAGAGAAAACATGGTTATTGATTTTCTCTCCCAACTTACCAATGATGTTATTCCAGTGGAGGACTCTTTTCTTGATGAACATTTATTTGCATCATCTATTAGCACACCCTGGTTTGTAGATATTGTTAACTATTTGGTTGCAATAAAACTTCCAGAGCACCTTTCACCAAGGGAATGTGGCAATATTGTTAATCAATGTGCCACATATTCATGGGTCAATGCCAATCTCTTTCAAAAAGGGTTGGATATTTTCATTCATTGTTGTGTTTTAAAAGATGAGACCTATGAGATATAAAGGCATGGTGTGATTAACCTTGTGGAGGGCATTTTTTTATAAGAGAACTACCAACAAAATCATGTGTGTTGGTTACTATTGGCCCACAATTTTTAAGGATTCCAAAAGGTACATGACGAACTATGATACTTGCAAATAAATGGGACAACCTGTGAAATTAAATTAGATGCCTCTCCAAAATCAACATGTAGTAGAGCCTTTTGAAAAATGGGGTCTAGCAACCCTCCATCCAACTATAATGTATACATTTTCCTTTGTACTAATTATGTTACTAAGTGGGTTGATGCTAAAGATATTCCAAAAGAAATAGAAAAATGTGTAGTACATATTTTCCACATGAGAAGATCTTCATTCGGTTTGGGTACCTTAAGAGAAATTCACTAATCAAGGTGCACCATTCACTTCCGATGTCATTCAAATAGTAACAAAGTAGTTCCAAATCAAACATGGAACATCCAATCCATACCATCCACAGGCCAATGGGAAGATTGAAGTTGCCAATAGAGTTCTAGAACTCATTATGACAAAGACTCTGCAAATTCACTACCTAGACTAGGCTAATAGACTTGTATAGGCACTTCGGGCCTATTGCACTACATGGATTAATACTATTGGTTTCACTCCCTTTTAAATTTTGTATGGTAAGATTGTCATCCTTCCAAAAAAATTCAAGATTCAAACATTTTGGACTACATTACAGGTGGGTATGGATATATCTGAGGTCCAAAAGCATTGTTTGGAGTATATCCATGAACTTGATGAAATTCACTAGGCTGCTTTGTAACATATATGTCTTGTTCAATAACAGAAGACTAAGTGGCATGAAAAATTATCAAATAGAAAAAATTTAAGACAATTGATTGGGCTCTCCTGTTTGATTCAAGATATAAGGATTTTAAGGGAAAGCTTCAAACTCGCTGACTTGGACCATATGAAGTTGTCACATTATATGATAATGGTCGTGTGAAGCTCCACACTATTGATGATGATCAAATTTCTTTCATGGCCAATGGACACCATTTGAAACTGTATCAAAATCATATGTCCAAGGAAGATTTTATCCAAGCTCTCGTCCAAAAATCAGAATTGAATATGTCACTTGCACCTTGAGCCATTTTATTTTCAAAGGGAGTTGATGATTTAAAAAGAAAAATAATAATCTAATGGTGAAAACTTGTTTTAGGCACTATTATATCTTGTAATGTTAGAAAACCAATATCTTGCTATCATTTCTTGGCAATAAATAATTACAATTGTGAAAACCCTTTGGGTACAATTAGACAGAGTTTGTCTAAAAATAATCTCCATGATAAACAAAGTTTGATGATAAGAAAAGAAAAAGAAAAAAGAAACCTTCCAAAGCATTGAAATTGATTTACAGTTTTTATCTTGGTTTCGGTTGTTTGCATCAACTCTTAATTTCAAAGTTTCCAAAATTCTTACTCTATGACGTTTCTACTGAACCTTTGTGCATGGTTATGGAAACATTTTTTTTTTGTCACTCAAAAATTAGGTTGTTGCTAATCTTTTATAGTGGCTATGAAACCTTATATCTAGGTAACTCACATCTTTTCACACCTGTAGCAACAATTAAATCATGCCAAGATGAGTCCTTCCCTTCTTCTTTCACATTCTACCATCCATTCTGTACTATGTGTGTTTGGTGTTCATTGTACAATTGATTCCTCTGCCTCCATGGTACTGTAGATAATGTATGATAACTCTTCACATCTTATGGCATCTATTATGACTATTAATCACATTGCTATAGGTTGTGCAAGTATGTTGCCGTCATTAATGTAAGTTTAATAATTTCCTTTAGATCTTTGGGTTTGCTTTTTAAATAACTCGACACCTCATCCACAACAACCCCTTCTATATTTTCCATCTGATTTCCTATGCTAACAAAGAAAAATTCTAGGGACAAAAAAATAATTCCATTTTTTTAAATATAATTGGTTGGGGGAAAGGTAGGGGAGGCATGCCATTTTATGTTATGATCACACTTAGCATGGCCAATATGGATTAACCCTTGTCACCATGTTTTGAATTGTTGGTATCATCATTACATACTTATCATATTAAAAAAAAATTAACTTTCCCATATGCTAACATTCTTTCTAAATTAGGATAATTATTTTCATATCTTCCACCCTCCTCATCATTCCTTGCCATTATGCATTTGTATTTTCCACTAAACTATCACCCGAGAAAGTATCTTTCATTTCTCATCCCAGCAAGTATATATCATTTCTTCTCATAACGAGTATCCATTGTTTCTTCTGCAACCACACGGGGCTTAGTTGTACGCCATGAGCTAGTAGGAATTGGCATTTTACAACTCAACTTGGAAGTCATGAGGATTTTCAAAGAAGCAGGTTGGTTGATCTATTTTGAGTTCCTTCAAGGATTTGATGTTGGCATAGATTTTGAATTTGCATGAACTTTCCATTGGTTCTCAAACATGGTAAGAGGCCTTTGGATTCCAATTACAAAATAAATTATTTCATAGGTAATAGGGCTATCCATGGAAGGTGAATGTTGGTTCAAGAGATGGACTATGCGTAAAATACTCGGTCTGCTAGAAATGGATTAATACACCCTAATGCAAAAATAAATAAACAAAGGGTAGCAAACCCATAAAATTTCATCATGGTTCTAACAACATAATAAAAACTCATGAAATTACCAACAGTTTTATCAACCATGAATACATGTTAATTTAGAAACTCAACATCAATCAAATCAAATATATACATGGTGTAAATCAACATAGAAGACTTATTTATTTACAGAATATCCAACTGGTTACATATGAAGGAATTCCTCCCAGTCATATGATTTTTGTTCTTTTTATCTCAACAACAAGTTTCCCTTGAGCTAAGGCTATAAGTCCACAAGGAGTTTTGGCCCTCTTGGTTGTCCACTCTCCACATTTAACAATGAAAAATCCTAGGTTATACTCCAATAACAATTCCAGTTTGCCAACTCTCTTTCCCCTCAACCTGCACAACCCAAGGAATGGGATCCCCCTTCTTTGCCACACAGTCCCTGAGGACTTCCCACTTCCCTTGAGGGATCCAGTGCACATGGTTGGCCAATAAATATCACAAATAGGGACTCTATAAAATCTCATCTATTACAAGAGTGCTCATATCAGTCTTCCTAAGGCTCTTGAGCCATTTCCTCAACATGAAATATCTATCACAGGCTTACAGCCTAGATCTTGGCATAAAAATCAACCCTGTCATGGTTGTTCTCAAACACATAATGGTTGGTGCTTCTTCTGAGCACCCATATCCTCTTTTATTTCCTGAAAACCACATGTAAAGACTATCTACAATACCCACTCGAATTTATTATTCTTCTCATGTAAGCTTTGACTCCCCCATTTCCCAAAAAGTGGTTGTACTTAGCGCATGTTGTCATAAATTAGTGAGAAGACTTTTCCCACCTACCACATTTACATCATTCATTGCTTCCTTTGATAATTCTAAGGAGATAAACATTAATATGAAAATGGTTGGATTAATAAAATTGGGTAACCCCTTAGACCCCCTTTATCCACCTCTCCTATGGAATCATATCCCCCATCATTATTGTCTGTCTCGTATCGCAATCAACAATTTACTTTTCATTAACAATTTTAATGTACAATTTACATAAATAATCCCACATCCATATCAATCCATATAGGCTCTTTGACCCAAAACATATCGACTCACTAGCTAATACCACACAAGCATTTAAGCCCAAAACATATATACATACGAACCCCGACCAAGACATATATACATAAGCACTCCGACCCAAAACCATACATAATGATTTCACAATTTATAATCTTGCAACAATTCCAACTAGAAATCTCTCATTCCCCTTAGTCTACACAACCCAAGGAAGTGTACCCCCTTCTCTTCTCTACAGTCCCTCAGGTTGTACCACTTCCCTCTAAGGTTCCAACACAAACTGACTACGAAGTCTTAGAGTTGTCCAACTGCAACAACTTTCAAAATTTGTCGATTCCTGCAACAATTCCAACCAACAACCTCTCATTCCCCTCAACTTGCACAACCCAAGGAAGTGTACCCCCTTATATGCAACGCAGTCCCTCAGGTTGTACCACTTCCCTACAGGGCTCTGTTGTATCCTGCACAACAACCCCCCATTATGATATGAGTTCTTCAAAAAATAATGGGGACCCTTCTAAAAAGTTTGCTTGTATTATGAATTGTTAACAATTTGTAATTAGTTAACTTTGATTTTATCACATTTGTCCATAATTTAATTCATTTTTTTATAGTTTTTCATGAATTTGAGTTAAGATGCTATTTCTCTAGAGATCAAATTAGACAAAGTAAAATCTTAGAAAATAAATCATTGAATCATTTTTATTGCTGACTATTTTAAATACGAGATTTTGTAAATAAGATTGTCTGATTGTGTATTTTCTAAGATTGTGTATATGTTGATTATTGTTTTGTATAATTTTTGCAAATTTGTAATAAATAAGAAAAATATTGATGACTAGGAGTCCGAGAAAAATAATGGAATAAACAAATAAGGATCTATAGGTTATTAAAATTTTCCTTCACATAATGTAATCATTTCCTAATTTTAAAGCCACCATCATATTCTACTTGTCAAGATATTTTCGACGATATAAAAAATTATCATTTCAAGTTTGGGACACAAAGCTATGGCCCTTGGAAGTTTTGGTACTATCAATGTGTTCAGATAACATGGTAGATGACGTGTCCTTTAAATCCAAGTGGCAAATGATGTGGCATGCTAACAGGGTAGATGATGTGGCATGTTGACTAGACAGATCATTGCATCAAGATACAAGGAATACTATGTTGGATGTCTCACAGAGGGCCTGGATGTTAGATGCCTCGGATGGTCCTAGATGTTGGATGATCCCGGATATCCAAATTTTAGGGGGTCCCATATTTCATGGAAACCGAATGTGTTTTGAAACGAATATGTGAGGTTCCATATTTTTACGAGGTCCCAGATTTTTAGGGATTTCTCGATTTTTAGGAGATCCTGTATTTTTACGAGATCCCATCCAGCCATCCGGAGGTTTCACACTTGTGATGATTTTTCGTTCTCTCGGATGTCGAATGTCCCGGATTTGTTGGGGTCCCAAATATTCACATGCGTGTAGTTAAAATATTAGTGTGGGATCCACATTCCATTCTTCTTGTAGCTTCACATTCAAGCCACTATGGGTGGCTAATACAATATAAATCCATCAAACTACTTTTTTCCAATGCATGTGGGATAAATAATAAACTCATGGATCAATGTTTTAGAATTAATTTGAAAACGAAACCAATGGTTGTTGAGTGCTAACCTTCAATAGCCATATCTTGAGTTTTAGATGGCCAAATTAAGAAAGAAATGGCTTGTTGGAAAGTTGAGACTATGAGGAACATTTTGGGTAAATTATTTTAGACAAATCAATAGAAACCCCCCCCCCAAAAAAAAAGTGAAAAAAAAAATTATTATTATTATGTCAAGATTACATGAATATTTTTAAGTTTTAATTGTTCTAATTTTATTTTTCATAGTTATTTTGTTTTATTATTTGGTTGATAAATTGTGTTAGTTTTATTTATTATTTAATTTGATTTATAGATAGATAAGCCCAAGATGATAAAATCTTACTCTAAACATAATTATTTTTATTTATATCATAGTGATTTTTCAATTATTTTATGAAAATAAAAATCCTAAAGGGAAGGAATAAATTTAGAAGTCATAGATTATGGAAAAAATAAGATAATGCAGATTTATTTTAGATATTCATATAGTGATTATTTTAGATAGTTGTATAATATTTCTTCTTTTTATTAACAATAGGGAATTTCCATATTTATTATATTCTTTTATTTTATAATGATTTTTGTTATACATTTTTATTTTATGTTTTATGTTTTAAATTGTACAAGTGTGGATCGAGAAAAATACAGATGGTAGAAGCAATTTTTAAAGAAAAACAATTTAAAATGAAAAGGAAAGATGGAAAAAGGATTAATCAACATCCCTAATCATGAGGAGTCGTGTGTACACCAAATTCCGATTTCTTATTGAGATGGAGACTTTTGATTGAAAATAAATATAGCTCATAATGATGTAATTTATAAAAAAATAAAATTATTCATTATTCTCCAATGATTCTAGAAAAGAAGAATCGAAACTGGTTGGAAAAATAAATTGGTTATAACCATGTAACAATTAGAAGAAAAGGGCGGAGAAAGGAATAAGACAAGAGAAAGGATTATAAAAGTTGACTCTGGTTTTAGGAAAGGGGGGTTGGAAAATTTATAATCAAGTCTATATACTTTTATCAGTTTGAATATAATTTTGAAGACTCTTGGGTCTGAAAATCCATAATTGGAACTTGCACACTTATGTCAAGGTTAAAGGATGTAACGACCCCATCGTTACGACTACAAGCGAAGCAGAAAGTGCATTTTTTTGTTTTTCAAAACGGGACGACAACTACGATTACAACTAAACAACACCTCTGATGGCGAGCACCATGCTCACAGAACAAACAACAGACCACTACGACTCCCCGCACTAGCATAAGAGAAACTGGGTGAAACATGCGTAAAGCAACAGAGAGAAACGACTACCTGCTCGACACAAACATGACCATGCCTACAAGCTAAGGGACAACATCCCCATCCAGACACGAAGGCCTCGATGACCAAAACTACAAACTCAAAGGAGTGCAAACCCAATGCATGAAGGTGTTACAACCCAAGCACTAAGAGCAACTTACTACGATCAACAACACCCACATAGAAGGCACAGACCGACAAGACGCAAGAAGAAACACTCGATTTAAAAAGAAGGCGCGATGACCAGAGGATTCTTGTTTCATACAAGGCAACCGGTAGTGAATCGACTAGATCAATCACCCCTTCCATCTCGATCTAAGGCGCAAGGCACAAAATTTCCAATTAACTAAAGGCTATTAAAGGTTTTATTTGATACATCTACTAAACTCTCGTCCATCAAGCTTGCACAAGATAATCAACCATTACGCCTACCACCTTTATGTCTAACAACCCTATTAACCGACCATTTCACTTTTTCCCAACAAAGGATAATCCTAGCACATTTAATACAAATCAGAAACCCTAAAACGTTTGCATATTTTAACATTAATAAATATTATTCTTATGAAAATCGACTTCTAATCTTCTGGGATCAATTTACTTAAGCGAGTAAATGATCTAAGTCATTTAAGTGAAAAAAGGGTTGAAGTAAAAGTTCCCGAAGAAGAAGATTTAAGTGAAGTTGTTCGTCTCCATAAACAAATAAATCATTGGCCAACAATTTAAGCTATTGCTATTAGTAAAACACTGCCAATGTAACTTTCATAATAGTCAACGCAAATGTGGTCCATAAAACTATCGTGTTGCCTTATTAATACACAATTACTCAAATAAAAAAAGTTGTCGATCTAACTATCGTACTGTCAAATACAATGTTGGCAATACACAATTACTCAAAATAAAACTATTGTTGATGTAGCTATCATAACCGTTAATTACAAATGTTGTCAATACACAAATACTCATAAAAAAAATGTTGTCAACAAGCAATCGTAACAGTCAACCTGTCATACCATCAAGGCTGTCAATAAATATAAAACGTTGAGTACTGACATTTACTGACATCATAATTAAAATATCATAACATTAAAGATAATCGACGATAGCCTATGATACAATAAAGGAAATGCAGATACATAAATGAAAAAGGGAGCCGCAAACATGTCCCTCCAGACGGAAACGTTGGCAAAATCATTTCCCCGCTATACAATAGATGTGAAACAATTACAACATCGGTGTCATCCAATCGATAATCATACAATAATTATTTAATGTTATTTATTGATAGAAGAACATTGTGTAATAAAAGAGGAAAATGATGAGTGTAAAAGGGATTCAAAATGAAGTTAACATAGGGCCAACGCTGCCAATCACATCATGGAAATCGTGGTTAGTGGCGAGTAAAACACAGTCAGGGTCCGTTGGGTAGGTAAAACTCGATCTATACGGTGTGAAAAATCGTGGTAGGTAAAACAATGAACTTTTGTTGTTCACAGGAAGAAAAGAAACGCTACGCTAAACTGTGATAGCGCCAAGACATGATGCAGGGTAAAGTCATTCCAATGGGTACATGGCACATCCAACCTACGATATGGGCACCTTGGATACAGTCGATTTGGTTGAGTAACCGACCGAAATAGAAGATCAATAAAATAGTACTTCCCACAACATTGTTGTCTATATTATTTAGCGATTGAATATTAATAAAGAAATTTAAAAATAGATCTTTCCATTGGTTGCCTACACGGTATTTATGGAAGGGACGATAAACATGGTGTACATAAGGAACATCACGATTTCCAAGCCAATATAAATAAGGCCAACAGAATAACATACAACTTAGGTGAAATGATCTATGCTTTCCATACTGACTGCTGCAGAATATAAAAGGAGTAAAATAGCTAGCGTAGAAGGTACGAGGATACCCACCAATTCGCCCAGGGTAATGAGGAACATTGTGATTTTCATACTGAGCATTTACGCAGGAATAGAACAGCAAAAGAAAAATGTTGTGTATTCCATAACTGAGTTATTGTCAACCACAATGTTATCGATATCTTAGTTCATTGTGTATAGATTAGTTGTGTAATATTTCATTGTAATATAAGTATTTGATTTCGTTGGAATTCAAAAGTATAAACAATACAACCATTCACTATGTTGTCCATAAACGGTAAAAATGTAAACAATAGAAATTTACGGCGATATATCATTCACTACATTGTCCATTAAATATAAAAACAGTAAAAACATTGGCTACATTGTCCATTCAGAGTCAATCTAGTCGTAGAATTCGCCAACAATGTAATGAATTGCAACAGAAATTCACAGGCTAGATGTAGTGGAAACGCAAGGTAATTTTTCCATCAACATATATTAAATTGCAGAGGAAATTCGGGGTTGAATGCTTGCAGGGAGAAGGGAAAAACAATGCGTAGAGGTATCCAATCACAAGAAGGCGCAAAGACCATCAATTAGCCAAGAACATTCAACAGGGGTAGACGACTGACAACTATCCTTCGCTCATCATCCACGCACAGAAAATAAATGTATTAGAATCTATAGGTCGTTGTGCACCGAAGTGATGATCGTCGTTTCGGCTCCTGGACGACTGCTCAGGCATGGATTGACGAAATAGGGATGAGGACGAAAGGCACAACTCTTCACAACAATCAACAAAACCAAAGGACAGTCACAACATGCAGGGATTGAAAGCCAAGGGAAACAAGTCAAGCAGCGAGCTTAAGGCTATGGGGAAATTAAGTTCTCAGTTGAAATGCTAAGTCAAACATTTACTTTACCCAATTAAAATACAGAAATGAAAGAGAAAGGTATAATAAGAATCTACCATGCAGAATCAAGTAAGCGTACTGTAGCCCAAGTCATCCGCTCTGAGTCATTGTCTCGCGTGTTCTGTGTCGCTCCCACTTGCAGACCGATGAGACTTCACTGATACCTCCCAGCCAACGCTAGGGGTACTCTTCTTCCCCCTTATCCCCCTAATCCACAAAGGGGCCACGCACACTAAACCAGAGGACAACTAGCTCCCATCTCGCCTCACAAGGCCGAGCTACCACTCCTCACCAAGTTGGGTATCCCAACTCCCACAAGCTAAGTCAATCAAGTCTAAATTTCTACAGCATAATGTTACACATCATAGAAGAGATCCATCCTCCTCCTCCTCCCTCCTTTATATAGAGTTTCTAAGTCATTTAGTTTCCCAAATTCCCATTTAATTTATTGTTTAATAATTTAGTTCGTAAAAATCTTCCCCGTACATGTGTCACCCATCCTCTTCATTGCACCATAAATTAATTTCATTAATTAATTAATTACTCCTATTTCCATCACCCACATAAAAGCATTCCTAGAATCGCTCCTAGGTGTCCTCATATTCCCTTACACAATTTAATGACTTACCCCCTTACTAATTTACTAGTTGAGTTTAATTTAGAAAGTTCTTAAATGTTAGATACCTTACTAAGTTAGTCTTTCTGCGTTTTCCTTATGTTTCCCTTTCTTTTTATGTTTCCCGCTTTTTCCTAGTTTCCTAATTCTTTTAAATTCCCCTCTTTCCCTTTTCAGTTAAAACTCAAATTGGTAAGTGTAGAAAATTACCTTTTTCCCCTTTCTCTTTTTAATTAGCATATGTAACAAAACAATTATTTCCCCTTTTTCCCCCCTTTTAAAATTTTATCCCCCAAAATATTTTTATAAATTAATTGAATTGCTTACCCCCTTCTCGTCACATGATTAATGATGATTATCATTATTATTTTTTTATTTTTATTTTTTTATAAATATATATTTTTTATCACAAGTATCACTTAGACCTAGACTTTATTTTCCTAGGCTGGGTGACGTTTTATTAGGGAAAATGTTTTAAATCTTTCTCATCACATTATTTGCGTTAAGGCCATATAGGTTTATTCATTTATTTTTTTAACAATGCGACGTGCTCTTAAGGACGCACTACGTGCTCCAAGGGTGCCACTCACCTTGTATTGTTTTTCTAGCGTGGCATGCCCTTTAGGACACACTACATGCTCCAAGGGTGCCAATCGCCTCTTGACTAACTTGGTAGACATAAAAAATCCCTGGAGTCAATACTCTGCCAGGTGATCTTGTTGAACACTAAGGGCCTCTAAGGAATAAGGCACATTCCTTATTGCGTGCCCCTTACAATCATTGTGGGAAATTGTCGCAGTCTGCCCTCATGACATTGTGGGTCTTCTCGAACTAGGTAGTCGTTAACCTACCGTTCGAGCCATGACAAGAGTGCTAGTATCTTGTGGCAGGGCTACTGTCCACACCTCTCCCTCAATGTCTCTGGTAGTCATGTGTGACCCCTCTACTCCACATGTGAGTCCGGTCGACAAGCTATCATTAGCCTGCATCATCAACGAATCATGTCAGAAATGAGATCCATAATCATAACATCTAATCAGATGCACATGTGTCATATATACAACAATAAAACCCAATAATCCACTCCCTGACTCGATCTGGAGTCCAAGGGTTTCATCGATGCCTCTGCATCCTCGAGGTCCAAAATTGTTCACACTCAGGAGAACCGAGTCAATAGAACTTGTCTAAGTCAATACCAAAAAATAAAATATAATCACATCCATAATGCCTCATAATCATAATCAACGACCAATAGTATAATAATCTGGATCACTTGCAAGAAAGTGTCCTCAAAGAATAAGTTCTCTCAGTGCACGCAAGAGTAGGATGTTACATACACCCCCTCTTGGTCTAAACTTCGTCTCGAAGTTTCACAGTAAAAAGAACCAAAATAACGTGTATCACAATATCATAAGTCTATTTATCCAAGAATAATGGAAATTGATGGCGCATATCATATGCGTCCTCCGAGGTCGCTGAGTGTGGACTATAGTTGTCCCTTGGGGCCTTGACCTCATCTACTATTCAACGTCGTAGCTATCGAATGCGATGATCCAGGATGAGGATTGGCTCAACCGTGAGCGCACCCTCATCCAACACCCACAAGGTGCTCAAGTCAAACATGTGTAGGATCACTAATCATAATGTCTCAAACAGAGACGTGGAATTCATCGTGCATACACCTCAAGAATTAGACAAGGCTAATCAATAGGCCATGTGTCACTCCTTTTCAAAATCTCGTAGGATCCCATGAACCTAGGAGATAGTTTATCCCCTTTTCCCAACTTGATCGATCTCTTATGTGGTTTTAGCCACAAGAATACTCGATCTCCACATCGTAACTACGGTCGACACGATGCGCATCGACATAACTATTATATCTATATTACGCTTCCTTGATACTTTGTCTTATAGTTTTCATTTATTCTTCCATTTCTTAGATCGCTTCCGGTCCTACCAGGACCTTATCCTCAAGTTGATCCCTACTCAAAAGCGTCTAACACAGTCAACCATAAAGGAACTTGAAAGGCGCCATCCTAATGGTGCTTTGGTAACTGTTGCTATAAGTGAATTCTACCACTGGAAAGAATTCTTCCCAACGCTTCTGTTGGTACATCACGTACATGCGCAACATGTATTCCAAGGTCTGGTTCGTTCGTTCGGTCTTCCCGTCAATCTCTGGGTGATACACAATACTAAATTTAAGTTGGGTTCCCAAGGCCTCTTGGAAACTAGTCCAAAATCGTCCAGTAAACACCGATCCTCAATCGGATATAATCCTCTTAGGCACGCTATGTAGCTTCACAATCTCACTGATGAAAACTCTAGCTATGTCAGGTGCTTGATACGTCGTACACACAGGAATAAAATGAGCACTCTTTGTCAGAGTTTTGACTACTATGAAAATCGAGTCGTGAATCCTTTCCATCAGTGGCAATCCAACAATGTAATCCATCGAAATAACCTCCCATTTTGATTTCAGAATAACATGTGGCTGCAGTAATCATGTCGGACGTCTATGTTTAGCCTCTACTTGCTGACATTCTAGACATTTGGCCACATAGTTGACTATGCCTGCCTTTATTCCTTTCCAAAAGAATAAGGGTTTAAGGTCCGCCCTCATCTTCATGACTCTCGAGTGAGCCATTTACACTACTTTGTGAGCCTCGTTTAGGATCAAACTCCTCAACTCGTCATTCAGTGGTACGTAAATTTGATTTTTAAATCTCAGTAGTCCATCGTCGTCTAACGTAAATCCTTCAAATCTTGGTACCATCATTGTGTTTTCTCCGATAAAACCCTTGACCTCCTTGTACCAGTCATCATAGCATTGTAAGGCTAGAATATTTTCATGTAGATTCGTCTGAAGAGGCAACACTGAAATGATGCATGGTCTCCGAATCAATGCATCTTCCACTCAGTTCATTGTTCCCTTTATGTAAGTAATCTCGAAATCATACATGCTAAGCAGTTCCGACCAATGGTGTCATCGCATGTTCAGGTCTCTTTGCGTAAAGATGTGTTGTAGTCCATAGTGGTCCGTCTTTAGCTCAAATTTTCATCCAACAAGGTAGTGTCTCCAAACCTTCAAGGCATATACAATGGCTAACAACTCCAAATCATGCGTCGCATAGTTCTCCTCATGCCTTCTCAGTTTCCTCGAGATGTAGGTGATCACTTGACTGTATTGCATCAAGACTCCACCTATGCCTTCCTTGGATGTGTCAATGCATACCAAGAATTCTACGTCCATGTCAGGGACCTTTAGCATCGGTGTCATTGTCAATAGCTCCTTGAGGCTCTGAAATGATTCCGCGCATTTCTCGATCCAAACAACTTCTTGTTCTTCTTCTGCAATTTCGTGATCGTATTTTCTATCTTCGAAAATCCCTCGACGAACTGTCGATAGTATCCTGCTAAACCCATGAGGATATGCACTTCTGGGACATTCATCAGTGTAGGCCATTCCATAATAGCCTCGACCTTTTTTGGATCCACGGTGATACCTTCGCTGGAGATGACATGCCCTAAGTAGTGAATCTTCGATTGATAAAAACGAGCATTTGGACAATTTCCCATACAATTTGTGCTCTCGCAGACACTCTAGTACCGAGCACAAGTGTTCGTCATGCTCCTCCATCGTTCGAGAGTAAATCAAAATATCATCAATGAATACTTGTATGAACTTGTCCAAGTACTCTCGGAACACCCCGTTCATCAAACTCAAAATACCCCTGGGGTGTTTTTCAGTCCCAATGGTAAAACAATAATCTCGTAATGTCCAATCCTCATCTTAAAGGTGGTCTTAGGGACATCATCCTCCTTGATCTGTAACTGGTGATACCCTAATCGCAAATCGATCTTGGAAGACAACGTCGCACCCTTCATCTGATTGAACAGATCATCAACCTTCGACAGTGGATATTGATCTTGATCGTTGCCTTGTTCAATTGACGGTAGTCAATGCCGAGTCTCCAAGACCCATCCTTCTTTTGTATAACAATAACAGGCACACCCCATGGTGACACACTCGAACACATAAGCCCCAGGTTCAACAACTCCTTCAGTTTCATTCCAAACTCTTGTAACTCTGGGGTCGACATCCGATAAGGCGTTCTTGTTATCGGTTCAGTCCCCAGTTTCAGGTCTATGGTAAACTCCAATTCCCTCTCTGGCGGCATCCCAGGTAACTCCTCTGGGAAGACATCCCCAAACTCTCTCACCATAGGAAGATGTTCTAGACCTTAAGCTAATTCTTTTTCATTTAACACAAGGATCACATAAATCTTACATCCCTTGCGTATGCTCTTCCGTAACTGCAAGGAAGAGATAAAATTTAGGGAAAATCCCTGGTTTTTTCCTATAATCACGTGTCTCTATCCCTCATCATCGACCAAGCTCAACCATTTCTTCTTACAATTGAGTATCGCTTCATGTGATTCCATCCAGTCCATACCGATCACAACATCATGAGATCCTAATATCATGACGTATAGGTTGGCCCTAGTGACAAAATATCTCAGGTTAAGGGTACAACCCGTAACCTTTCCTCCAACCTCCTGTTTGGCTTCCGAAGCCATGTTAACAAAGCTAAACTCATCCAGTTCAATTTCCTTTAACTAAATCCTTTTTAGCGTTGCACCAGAAATGAAAATCTCGGTAGTACCGGGATCTATCCAAGACTAAGGGTCTGGTCAGTGACGATACCTGAAATCCGAAGCACAGTCGACTGGTACTCTGCATGTCGGTTATTCACCGCTACAAGAATCTGATGGGCCTTGCCCAAAACTCCCACAGTAGTGGGTCCGGCTGATCTAGATGCTCTGACCCCTTCCTCTGGGCAGTAATGCTAGTAATGTGACCCCTCACAATCCAACACACTTTCTTCGGTCTCGTATTCCTGGTACCCGAAGTAGAAGCTGAATTCTAAAAATAAGGCCAAACTCGAACTTCTTGACCTTAATTTTCTGGTTAATTTAGTGGGGAGGATATTGAAGTAGCTCCAAAACGGGCCTTGAACTTGGGCACCGTGCGACTGTCTTGTCGCAAGGCATCGAACTCATTGAGCTGACGCCCAATGAATTCCTCAGAAATACACCTCTCCTAGAACCATTCCTCGAACAGTTCCTGTGACACGTCATCGACGACCATGTTCAAATGTGGTAGGAGCTTCTTTCTCCATAGAAGAGCGCCCCCCCTTCAATGGAAATACCACCATGAGGACCTTCATGTTGGAGGTTGTACTTGTGAAGCGTGAAGCACAACGCCTTACTCTACAATTGTGCCTCAATGGCACAACCGTCCGTGACACTCGTGGACTCGAGAAATCAACTCTCTTGATTTCTTGGTGGATGCTAACGGTACTAGCTAGGGCGCCCTATGGACCCTTAGGGGTACAGGTTCCCTGGCCTCATCTCAGTATCGATGGTGAATCAAGGCCCCTTGATAGTACCTGGAAGTGCCTTGTCAGACCATCATCATCCCTTACAACAAGCAAATCCAGCCCAAGGACTCATTCTTCCCCTTAGGGGTTTGACTCTGAGGGTGCGGGAACTTCTGGAGGCATCGCACCTCCTTCCATGGAACACGGTTGCAAATCTCTAAGGTTTCCTCAAAATGAGATCACCACAAGGACACGTTAAGGTTTTTAATTAACACAACGGTTAATACTCATGGGTTTACTGCAGTGGAAATCCCGGTGATCCATAGTCGCAGGGTTGAACCCGCTCCGATACCATATGTAACGACCCCATTGTTACGACTACAAGCGAAGCAGAAAGTGCAATTTTTTTTTTTTTTTTTCAAAACAGGACGACAACTATGATTACAGCTAAACAACACCTCTGACGACGAGCACCACACCTACAGAATAGGCAACAGACCACTACGACTCCCCACACTAGCACAAGAGAAACTGGGTGAAACATGCTTAAAGCAACAAAGAGAAACAACTACCCGCTCGACACAAACATGACCATGCCTACAAGCTAAGGGACAACATCCCCATCCTGACACGATGACCTCAACAACCAAAACTAGGACCTCAAAGGCACGCAAACCCAACGCATGAATGTGTTACAACCCAAGCGCTAACAACAGCTTACCACGATCAACAACACCCACACGGAAGGCACAGATCGACAAGACGCAAGAAGAAACACTCAATTTAAAAAGAAGGCGCGATGACCAGAGGATTCTTGTTTCATACAAGGCAACCGATAGTGAATTGACTAGATCAATCACCCCTTTCATCTCGACCTAAGGCGTAAGGCACAAAATTTCCAATTAACTAAATGCTATTAAAGGTTTTAGTTGACACATCTACTAAAATCTCGTCCATCAAGCTTGCGCAAGATAATCAACCATTACGCCTACCACCTTTACGTCTAACAGCCCTATTAACCCACCATTTCACTTTTTCCCAACAAAGGATAATCCTAGCACGTTTAATACAAATCAAAAACCCTAAAACTTTTGCATCTTTTAACATTAATAAATATTATTCTTATGACAATCGACTTCTAATCTTCCAGGATCAATTTACTTAAGAGGGTAAATGAGCTAAGTCGTTTAAGTGAAAAAAGGGTTGAAGTAAAAGTTCTCGAAGAAGAAGATTTAAGTGAAGTTGTTCTTCTCCATAAACAGATAAATCGTTGGCCAACACTTTAATCTATTGTTGTCAGTAAAACACTGCCAATGTAACTTTCGTAACAATCAACACAAATGAGGTCCATAAAACTATCATGTTGCCTTATTAATACACAATTACTCAAATAAAAAAAGTTGTCGATCTAGCCATCATACTGTCAAATACAATGCTGGAAATACACAATTATTCAAAATAATACTGTTGTTGATGTAGCTATCGTAACCGTTAATTACAAATGTTGTCAATACACAAATACTCATAATAAAAATGTTGTCAACAAGCAACCGTAACAATCAACTTGTCATACCTTCAAGGCTGTCAATAAATATAAAACATTGAGTACTGACATTTACTGACATCATAATTAAACTGTCATAACATTAAAGATAATCGTCGATAGCCTGGGATACAATAAAGAAAATGTAGATACATAAATGAAAAAGGGAGTCACTGACATGTCCCTCTAGACGGAAACATTGGCAAAAATAATTTCCCCACTATACAACAAATGTGAAACAATTACAAAACTGGTGTCATACAATTGCTAATCATACAATAATTATTTAATGTTATTTATTGATAGAAGAACATTGTGTAATAAAAGAGAAAAATGTTGAATGTAAAAGGGATTCAAAATGCAGTTAACATAGGGCCAACGTCGCCAATCACAACATGGAAATCATGGTCAGTGGCGAGTAAAACGCAGTCGGTACAACTTGTGAATTTGGGGTCCGTTGGGTAGGTAAAACTCGATCTATACGGTGTGCAAAATCATGGTCCGTTGGGCAAGTAGATCGCAGTCTATGCCGAAACCAATTTGTGGTCAGAAGGCTTGGTAAAGTGCATTCTAAGCAATGAACTTCCACCATTCACAGGAACAAAAGAAATGCTACCCTAAACTGTGATAGCGCTAAGACATGATGCAAGGTAAATTCATTCCAACAGGTACATGGCGCATCCAACCTATGATCTGGGAACCTTGGATACAACCAATTTGGTTGAGTAAGTGACCGAAATCGCAGATCAATAAAATCGTACTTCCCATAACATTGTTGTCTATATTATTTAGCAATTGAATATTAATAAAGAAATTTAAAAACAGATCTTTCCATTGGTTGCCTAAACGGTATTTATGGAAGGGACGGTAAACACAGTGTACATAAGGAACATCATGATTGCCAAGCCAATATAAAGAAGGCTGACGGAATAACATACAACTCAGGTGAAATTATCTACGCTTGCCATACTGATTGGTGCAGAATATAAAAGGAGTAAAACAGCCAGCGCAGAAGATACGAGGATACCCACCAATTCGCCTAGGGTAATGAGGAACGTTGTGATTTACATACTGAGCATTTATGCAGGAATAGAACAACAAAAGAAAAATGTTGTGTATTCCATAACTGATTTACTGTCAACCACAATGCTATCGCTATCTTAGTTCATTATGTATAGATTAGCTGTGTAAGATTTCGTTGTAATATAAGTATTTGATTTCGCTGGAATTCAAAGGTATAAACAGTACAACCATTCACTATGTTGTCCATAAACAGTAAAAACATAAACAATAGAAATTTATGGCGATAAATCATTCACTACGTTGTCCATTAAATATAAAAACAGTAAAAACATTGTCTACGTTGTCCACTCACAGTCAATCCAATCAGTGCCAATCAATGCATTCTAGGATGTGGTAAGGGCTAGGTGAAATGCAGACAATAACATGGTAACTCACAGTCAAATTCATATGAAAATTTGACGGAAAATTACACCCAAACCCAAGTAAAATAATGTAAATTCGCAGTCAAGGGAACAATACAAATCACGGCGTAGAATTCACCAACAATGTAATGAGATGCAGAGGAAATTCATAGGCCAGATGTAGTGGAAACGCAAGGTAATTTTTCCATCAACATATATTAAGTTGCAGAGGAAATTTGAGGTTGAATGCTTGCAGGGAGAAGGGATAAACAATGTGTAGAGGTATCCAATCGCAAGAAGGTGCAAAGACCATCAATAAGCCAAGAACAGTCAATAGGGGTAGACGACTGACAACTATCCTTCGCTCATCATCCATGCACAAAAAAGCAGGGCATTAGAATCTATAGGTCATTGTGCACCGAAGTGACGATCGTCAATTCAGCTCCTAGCCGACTTCTCAAGCGTGGACTGATGAACTAGGGATGAGGACGAAATGCACAACTCTTCACAACAATCAACAAAACCAAAGGATAGTCACAACATGCAAGGATCGAAAGCCAAGGGAAACAAGTCAAGCAACGAGCTAAAGGCTATGGGGAAATTGAGTTCTCGGTTGAAATGCTACGTCAAACATTTTCTTTACCCAATTAAAATACATAAATGAAAGCGAAAGGTATAATACGAATCTACCATGCATAATCAAGTAAGCATACCGTAGCCCAAGTCGTCCGCTCTGAGTCATTGTCCCGCGTGCTCTGTGCCGTTCCCGCTTGTCGACCAATGCGATTTCATCGGTACCTCTTAGGCAACGCTAGGGGTACTCTTCTTCCCCATTATCCCCCCGAGCCGCAAAGGGGCCACAAACACTAAACTAGAGGACAACTAGCTCCTAGCTCGCGTCGCAAGGCCGAGCTAGCACTCCTCACCGAGATGGGTATCCCAACTCCCATAAGCTAAGTCAATCAAGTCTAAATTTCTGCAGTGTAACATTACACATCACAGAAGAGATCCATCATCCTCCTCCTCCCTCCTTTATATAGAGTTTCTAAGTCATTTACTTTCCCAAATTCCCATTTAATTTATTGTTTAATAGTTTAATTCGTAAAAATCCTCCCCATACATGTGTCACCCATCCCCTTCATTGCACCATAAATTAATTTCATTAATTAATTAATTACTCCTATTTCCCTCACCCACCTAAAAGCATTCCTAGAATCGCTCCTAGGTGTTCTCATATTCCCTTACACAATTTAATGACTTACCCCCTTACTAATTTACTAGTTGAGTTTAATTTAGAAAGTTCTTAAATGCTAGATACCTTACTAAGTTAGTCTTTCTGCTTTTTCCTTATGTTTCCCTTTCTTTTTATGTTTCCCTCTTTTTCCTAGTTTCCTAATTCTTTTAAATTTCCCTCTTTCCCTTTTTTAGTTAAAACTCAAATTGGCAAGTGTAGAAAACTACCTTTTTCCCCTTTCTCTTTTTAATTAATAAATTTTTAATTAGCATATGTAACAAAACAATTATTTCCCCCTTTTCCCCCTTTTTAAATTTTATCCCCCCAAAGATTTTTATAAATTAATTGAATTTCTTACCCCCTTCTCGTCACATGATTAATGATGATTATCATTTTTTTTTTTTATATATAAATATATATTTTTTATCACAAGTATCACTTAGACCTAGACTTTATATTCCTAGGTTGGGCGAAGTTTTATTAGGGAAAACGTTTTAAATCTTTCTCATCACATTATTAGCTTTAAGGCCATATAGGTTTATTCATTTATTTTTTTAACAACGCGACGTGCCATTCATGACACAATAGGTGATCCAAGGGTGCCACTCGCCTCATTCTGTTTTTCTAGCACGACATGCCCTTCAGGACGCACTACGTGCTCCAAGGGTGCCACTTGCCTCTTGACTAACTTGGTAGACATCAAAAACCCCTAGAATCAATACTCCTTCGGGTGATTTTGTGGGAGACTAAGGGCATCTTAGGAATAAGGCCCCTTGCCTTATTGCACGCCCCTTAGAATCATTGTGAGCGATTGTCATAGTCTTCCCTCACGACATCGTGGGTCTTCTCAAACTAGGTATTTGTTAACCTATAGTTCGAGCCACGACGAGAGTGCTAGTAGGTTGTGGCAGGGATGCCATCCACACCTCTCCCTCAATGTCTCTGGTAGTCATGTGTGACCCCTCTACTTCACATGTGAGTTTGGTCGGCAAGCTATTGTCAGCCTGCATCATCAACGAATCATGTCAGAAATTAGATCCATAATCATAACATCTAATCAGGATTGCATTTGCATAATTAAATAGAACAACATTTAGGATTTAGGAAATCCTCGATGATAAGTTTCCTTTCGAGGAGAAATCCCTTTTGGTGGAAACTGGGCCCACATATCAATGGACATTACCACACCAAATGGGTATAAGCCTAATTGGGGCCTTAATCAAGTGATGATCCGCTGTTGCAGGAGGAATTTTTCCACCTGACAACAATTGGTGCTAGAAGGAGGGCCACTGATAAG
>SNQJ01S0090404.1:11795-51380 GCA_010110895.2 Picea sitchensis | reverse complement strand
CTCTTTTCCCAATACACTAGTTGATTTGGGAGCAACCATCAACATCCTAACTATGGAAACTTGCAATACCCTGGGTTTTAACTCCTTTGAACCCACAACAATAATGTTGTAGTTGGTAGACCGATCGGTAATTCGACCATTTGGCACATTACATGATATAGCCATCTCCGTTGAATCTTGGGAATATCTGGTGGACTTCCTCATCATCAATCCAAAAGGTGGATTTGAAGGGCATCCATTGATATTGGGCAGGCCATGGATTGCAACAGCAGATGCATACATAGGATGTCGAATAGGAAATATGACAATCACTAGAGGGGGTATCATGAAGAACCTCATTTTATATCCTCCTACTAAACCTAGTCCAACTTTCGTATATCCACAATTTCCACCACCACGATACCCAGAGAGGTATTTACGAGCCCCTCTTATGCAGGAAGAAGCCCTCAAACTTAAAAATTAGTTAGAGGATGACATAATCAGTGGGTTTATCAATAATCCAGCCACCATGAGCAACCCGACCTGCCAGATGCTCCAAGTTGTTCTAGACTGTGAAGCACAGGGGGACCTGCTTGAAGATTTAATGGAACAACAAATTCTAAATACGTTCGTTCATAACAGTAAACCCGTCGAGATCACACCCGAGAGGCCTCTAAACATCAATGCCAATTTAGATGAACAACAACAACAAAAGTTAATTCATGTCCTCTCCAAATACCAGTAAGCTTTTGCATGGGAATATTCTGATATGAAAGGTATTGATCCACAACTCTGTACACACCACATTTATGTTGAAAAAGAAGCCCGACCTATCCACCAGCCACAGAGAAGATTAAATCCTCACCTCAGGGATATCGTTAAAGAAGAATTGCAAAAACTGTTGGACGTAAATTTTATATATCCCATCTCAGATAGTCGATGGGTTTCCCCACTACTGATCGTCCCAAAGAAAAATGGGAAATGGCGCATCTGTGTCGACTACATGGAACTTAACAAAGCCACTCAAAAAGACCACTTCCCTTTTCCTTTCATTGACTAGGTACTGGATACTTTGGCAGGAAAGAAATTCTTTTCTTTCCTAGACAGTTTTAGCGGGTAAAATCAGATTCAGGTCGCCCCAGAAGATCAATATAAAACCACATTCACATGCCCCTGGGGCACTTTTGCATATAGAGTATTACCCTTTGGACTTTGTAATGCTCCAACCACCTTTCAAAGGGCCATCCTGAGCATATTCAGTGATCTGATCAGCGAAGGAATTGAAGTCTATATGGATGATTTCACTCCTTATGGAGACGACTTCAATCAAGCACTGAATAACCTGGAGAAAATACTAGAACGATGTATCGTGACCAGGTTATGTTTAAGCCACGAAAAGTGTCACATGATGATGACAGAAGGTGTGGTACTAGGGCATTATATCTCTACAGATGGAATTAGGGTAGACCCAACAAAGATAGAGGTAATACTTAATCTACCCACACCACACACATAAATTGAGGTACGTAGTTTCCTTGGTGCTTCAGGATACTATCGTAGGAAAATTTTGCAAAAATCCCTGCACCTTTACATGCTTTGACTGGTAATGTAGAATTTCAGTGGTCTGACAAGTGTGATGTGGCATTTGCAGGACTCAAAAAGTTGATCTCAATGGCACCGATGTTGAGGGGGCCAAATTGGAAAATACCATTCCACATCTCCACCGATGCATCAGATATTGCCATAGGCACTGTCCTCGGACAGGAGGAGGAGAAGAAACCTTATGCCATTTATTTTATTAGCAAGAATCTTAATCCAACTGAACTTAATTATACAGTAATAGAGAAAGAGTTTTTAGTTGTTATACATGCCATCAATAAATTTCGTCATTATATAACAGACTATCCGGTCATTCTATATACTGATCATTCTGCTATCAGATATCTGGCTAATAAACCAATTACTAATGGATGGGTCACTCGATGGTTGTTATTATTGCAGGAATTTGATATCACCATCAAAGATCGACCTGGGAGAGAAAACCTTGTCATAGACTTCCTATCTCGCATACCCAAAACAGATGACTCCTTAACAGTCGAAGACCGATTTCTAGATGAGCATATGTTTTCCGTTACTACAAAGCCACCTTGGTACGCTGACGTGGAAAATTACCTGCCCGCAGGAAGATTACCGGCACATCTTTCATCGAAGGAAAGAAATTTGATCGTCCAGCATAGCGTACAATTCACCTGGATCAACGGATATCTCTTCCATATAGGAGCTGATCTCCAGATCCACAGATGTGTATGAGATGACGAAATCTATGAAATATTAAAAGCTGGACATGATGAGCCCTATGGTGGGCACTTTGCAGACAGCAGGACTAGACACAAAATTCTACAGATGGGCTGTTATTGGCCCTCAATATTCAAAGATGTGAAGAAATACGTCCAAACCTGCGATAGTTTTCAATGGATGGGAAAACCAGGTTAGGCGGATGAAATGCCTTTGAAAGCACAAGTAGTCACGGAACCATTTGAGAGATGGGCACTAGACTTCGTTGGCCCCTTCAACCCAAAGTCAAATCAAAAGGCCTATATTCTAGTCGCAACGGACTACATGACTAAATGGGTAGAGGCATAAGCCTTGCCAAATGCAATAGAAGAAGTAGTCATCAAATTTCTTTTCAAATTATTCGTATGCTATGGACTACCAAGAGAGGTAATTACTGATGGGGGGTCACAATTTACAGCTCATAGAATCAGCACCACCCTGGATAATTATCATATCAAACACATAATTACTTCTCTGTATCATCCACAAGAAAATGGGCAAGTGGAAAGCACCAACAAAGTCCAGGAGGCAATCCTGACAAAGACTGTTTCAACAAACAGACATAATTGGGATTCTGAGCTCCCAAACGCCTTATGGGCTTACTGCACAACATGGCATAATACCACTAGCTACTCTCCTTACCATTTAGTCTATGGAAAATAACCCATCTTCCCAATTGAGTTTGAAATCAAGATTCTAAGGATGGCCCAGGAAATCGGACTGGATCTTACAAAAGAACATAAACAGTGCCTTCAACAACTCAACGAATTGGATGAAGCATGCCTGTCTGATGTAGAGCGCACAATCGTTATTCAGCAATAGAGATCAACCTGGCACGATAAGCATATAAAGAAAAAACTATTTAAAAAAGGAGACTGGGCACTCCTCTATGATTCCAGATTTCAGGATTTTCTAGGAAAATTACAGACACGGTGGCTAGGACCATACAAAATCAGTGAAGTCCATGATAATGGCACAGTTATGTTAAGCACCATCGACGGGTCTGGATCTCCATTTTGGGTCAATGGACACCGGATACGACTCTATCATCGGCCGCCATCAAAAGAATATTTCTACCAGGAGGTAAGTAAGGACCCTACCGTTCAAAGTTTGACTGGCTGGGAAGGTAATCCAGCCATCCCAACTCCATAAATATTGAAATCTACTGACAATGTATATACTGTATATAATTTTTTTTATCTTTTTATTTTTGACAGTCATTCGAGAAAATCAAAACTAGGGAGGATAACCATGATGAACTCAATTAGCACCCTTTTATGTTCCGAACTCCCGCTTCGTCTCGTTACTCATACTGTGTCTTCTGCAGATAAATGAATGTGTCATGATTTGGCAGCAACAATTGGGCAATTATAATGAAATTTATAACATTAACAAACCATCCATTACTTAATTTTGAAATAAACCAACTCATAAATGAACTTAGTTGATGAGGAATCAACCTTGAATTCAAGCAAAATACATACCAGGTTTCTACAAATTCAGATGGTTTGAACGGAACAATTGTTGTTCCTTTTGCGCGCCTATTGTTCCTTTGAACAGAACAATTGTTGTTCCTTTTACGTGCCTATTATTCCTTTGAACAGAACAATTGTTGTTCCTTTTGCGTGCTTGCTTTTCCTTTGAACGGAACAATTGTTGTTCCTTTTGCGTGCCTGTTGTTCCTTTGAATGGAACAATTATTGTTCCTTTTGCACGCTTGTTGTTCCTTTTGAACAATTTTTGTTCCTTTTGCACGCATGTTGTTCCTTTGAAAGAAACAATTGATATTCTTTTTTTGCACACCTATTGTTTATTTTTTTGTTTCTCCCTTGATGATAAAACACTAAACCTTTCTTTTGGGGTACAACTTTCACCAAAATAATTTTTCATCAGCATTATTTCTAACGATCCATCATTATTGTGTGGACTATCTCCCATACCTTATCAAATTTCTTTTTGGATCACTTCCTTCAAAATATCTTAAACCTTGTTCATAATCTGTAACCATCATAATTCATTTCTTTTCCCTTATATATTACACTTAAATGATACCTCGTGTTTATAACTAATAAGGAATCTGCGACACACTTTTACTTGGCATCCTTACACTTATTTATGTCATCCCTTACTCATAAGGAGTAGATGAGCCTCCCTTCATACAATAATATAATAAATCAATATAATTTCTTTCTTTTTTCACAAAGAATAGGGGGTCTCATCATGAGCCAGCCTACCACGATCATAGAATAATAACCTAAGTGACATTCCCACTATGGCTACCACACCAGGGCAATGGCCTTTGACATTCTCTGTTGTCAAAGGACAAGAGGTCTCATCACGAGCCAACTTTTTCACTTAAGTTACACTCTAGTGAGTGGAATTATCATCATCTGGATATCAAACCAGGATAATGGTCTTTTTTGGAAAAACTTAAAAACTTTTCCAATATATATATATATATATTTATACATCTATCAACAATTTTTCTTTTCTTTCCTTCTCTTTTCCACAAAGAATAGGGGGTCTCATCACGAGAAAACCTACCACAATCATAGGATGATAACCTAAGTGACATTCCCACTATGGCCACCACACCAAAGCAATGGCCTTTGACATTCTCTTTTGTCAAAGGACAAGAGGTCTCATCACGAGCCGATTTGATTCACCTAGGTTACAATCTAGTGAGTGGCATTATCAGTATGGCTACCAAACCAGGATAATGGTCTTTTTGGAAAAGACGATTCAAACAAGTATCAAGGATACATGCTCATCTTCGGGTTAAAAGGCAACCCTGTCGAGGCTATGGACGCCTGTTGGCAACAGTGGCTCTGCCTGTGGTATGGAAGTTACCTTAAAACACCAAGTTTCTGCGTCTCTCTAAATTTCCTTCACTCAATAACGAGGTTATCATTTCGGTTGTATTCAATAACACGGGAAAGTAACAACATTATGATATGTGGGATATTATTTAACTAAACAAGATTTAATTTATTCGGAGCATGTATCCTTAAAGCATTATTTTGGGTATAGGTATTTTCAATTCCACAAACGCAAATTAACATTTAATGATTACCATTAAATATGTTGTTGAAACATAAATCATTAATCCCCATTGGCGGCCACCGTACAATCATTACTTTTCACCACCAATACCTACACTCATTACTCTTCCCTACGCTGACGGTCAAGGTCGACCTTTCTATTAATAAGGGGAGTGGACGCTCGACACACTTCTTGATGCAGATAGTAATGATTGTAATAAATACCTTCATTAAGATACATTTTTTTGTCTCTAATAGTTTCTATTCTCGATAATTTTTCCTCCAAAGATGGTCTAACCACCTCTGCTACCAAGAACGATAGTCATCCATATTTTCTCACAAAATGGGTGGCAGAGGTGTGCGCAGGGAACCTACTTTACTAAATATTACAAAGCAAGAGAGAGACATCCTACATCAGCTGGGATGGACAGAGTACTTCAACCGGATACAAGGATATGACACGAATGTCATGCTTGAATTCCTTTAGAATCTGCAAGGGGAAAATTCTATGGTGTGGGGCATACAAATCTCATTCACCCCGGAAATATTAGCAGAGGTCACAGGACTCCCTAATACTGGAATTCAATGGACAGGATGATACACATCATTGAAGGAAGTTGTGGAAACCTTCACAGACCCTGGGGAAGAATTGGATAAGAAAGGAAAAGGACTCAACCTCAGTACCCTCAGAGAACCATGAAAGGAACTTGCAGGGGTAATTTAGCAGTACATCACTTGTGATGGACGATATGATGTAATTCGACCTCGCCACCTCAAATTGTTGGCAACTTTAAAACAATGGTTAGTACTTAATCTACCTTTCTTTCTGAATGTCATATTACATGAGGTTGCTCTGAGAACACAAAAATCCAAGGACCCTGTTACTGTTATCAGCGACCACAAATTAGTTAAAATAATAACAATTAAGGAATTGATTCAAACTCAATCGACCTGGGATATCCTGATTAAGGAAAATAGACCTCCACAACTAGAGCAACTTGAATTATACCATGAAGAACCACCACAGGAAATTGAAKATAGACAGATAGAGGAGACTACTACCCAAAAGGAAATCCCATCTCCTCAAACTGAAGCTGAGTTAGATCCTGCCCAAATCATAGAGACCCAGACCTCACAAACTYAGGCATTAACAAAAAAGTGGAAGAGAGMAACAACTTCCCCTACAACCATCATTCAGGCAAGGAGAAGAAGCAGACGAATTCAGGARACAACTGAAGCAATTCAGGATGCAAAAATATAGCCTGAAGCACTTCATAACTCTACAAAACAGTCTCCACATGAGAATTATCAGGGAATTAGGCAAGAAGAACAGACCTCACAGAGGAATGATCAGGAAGACACCCAACCGACATTATCACAACTGACAGAACAATTTATGAAGAGCTATGAGGTAGAAATAGCCCAGGTTTTGGGAATCTTGGGAACCTGACTTGATAGAGGCACAAATAATCCAGAAATACACCCAGAACAACCATCCTCTTCAAAACCAGTTGAATATTTTCCTGATATTGAAATGTATTTTAATGAGGATAGAGCACAGGAAGAACCCAATTTCGAAACAAGAAGCCCTCTTGGATAGGCAGAACAATTGGAAGGAACAGAGGAACAACCATCTGCTGACCAAAATGAAGAAGGCCTTGAGACCTCCCATAAACAGAAATCATTAAAAATCCATAAGAAAATTAGAAAGTTAAAAAAAGAAAATAAACTACTGAAGAAAAAGGCTAAGAAGGTTGAAGTATTAAAGCAGAAGGTAGTTAAACTCAAAGAAATTATTAAGGAATTGAGGAAACAATTAGAACAGACAGATAAATCCCATAGAAGAAAGAAGAACAAAAGGGCCAGAGTACAAGGAAGAAACCCTCTTCCTAAAGAAGCAGTCAGTACAAATTCTATAGGGATATAGGCAGACCCTAAAGAAATAGTAGTAGAAGAAACAGTAGCCCAGAATGAGGAAGCACCTCCTCTAAAGACACAGGAAAATATAATAGCTACAGAAGCAATTGATGTTGAGGTGTAGACATCTCAACTCCTTGAGCATAATGCTACCATAAGGAGATTGGAGGAGGAATTGATGCAGTCTCAACAAACCCTGGTTCAAAATAGAAGTGAGTTGTTGACTATGGCAAAACACCAAGCACTCCAGTCCCGGAAACAGAGTATTATTGTGGATAGGTTGGAAGCAGAACTTACACAAGTCCACCAAGCAATAACTCAATCCAAGGAAGAGATGAGCGCTATAGAAGAATACCAAGCATCTCAATCTCAAACATAGAGTGTCACCATCGATAGACTAGAACCAGAACTTACACAAGCCCAACAAGCATTGGCCCAACACCAACATGGAATGGTAACTAGGACTGAATATCAAAGGATTGTTAAAGAATTGAAGGACATGATAGAAACAGAGGGTGAGACCTATGTTGTGCTCACTAGAGCCTAAGAGAATATAAAAAAGGTGCAAACCCAATTGGAAAAAGATTTGGAGCAAATCAAGGAAATATGTGATGTCTACTCTGATGCTATTAATTGCAGAGCTCCTACCACCAATTACATGTTATTCTTGTTGGAATGATATTTTTTATTGAGAGTGAAGGCCATCAGAGTGGGAAAACCTATTTCTTTTTCCACTGTACCTGAGTTTATTTCATGTTTCAGAGAACAGGATGAAAAGGTACAATACTTTTTGTGTGAATTATACTTTCATAATTTCATTTTGGAAGACAACAAGGAAGATAACCCTGGCCCATTCATAGGTGATATAAAGTTTCAAGAATTTCTATCATTCACTAAGAATCAAGTCAGATGGGGTAAATCTCATAAAACCTTCCTAAAAAGGGAAGTTGGGCTGGATCTCTGGGTTAGGGGGGATCCTCCAAAGTCCTTTCTAGCCATTATGCAACATAAAAATTTTATGAAAAGGAAAGGGGTCGTAGACTCCTTGTCCCCCATCCATCTACAGGTCATACGTTCAGGTATCACTCGCTTTAGGGAGCTTAAGGAGCAAGCTCTTTCTACTTCTAAACTGAGATGGGATGCCTCCTCCAATGAAGTAAAGAGTAGGGAGCCTTTTGGGTATAGAAATTTCTTTGCAGCTACCTTTAGCATAGAGAGGTATTCTAGATTTCTCCAAGAGGAAGGACCTTCTTGGATTGGGTGCAGATATAATCCCCCTATCATCTGGTTCCTTCTATAAAGTTACCAAAAAGATTATCAAATTAACAAAAAGAGGGAGGATGCTGCTTTTGGAGAACTCAAAAGAAGCAATGGGTTCAGAAGGCCTGGTGAACCAACCTTTCCATCTTACAGCATTATTGCTTTACATATAAGGTCTCAGCTTGCATGAGGACATGCAAGAAGGTAAGTTGGGGGGTATGTTAGGTTATGAAAAAGGTACAAATATCTTCCTTTTTCCCACATTTCATGATATTATTTTGATTGAATTTTCGGTTAATATTTAGAAGAAAATAGAATAGAAAATGAATAATATACCCTTTAGCATTGATTGTTGGAGATTAGATTGCATAGATTCTAAATATGATTGGAATTGTCTGGTTTTATTGCAGGTTTGGTTAAATATTTTCGAACCCAAGATAGCAAGGGGAATCTTGAAGATGCGCAAGCTATTGGAGGTTGAAGACTTTATGGCGCAAAGTAGTTTTAAAGATAAATGAGTTACTCATTGTAATAGTAAAGAAATACTGAGGATCTCTCGATCCTCAAGATAGCTTAATTTACCCAGATTATTGTAACATATAAGGGGTAAATAGATCTTGAAGAAAGAAGAGATTTTGCACTCAAGAATAGAGAATATAGAATTGCTATGCATTAGTAGTTTTTGTAGAAATGTTGTACCAACTATGAAATCAATAGAAGCCTCGAGCAGTTTTTCCATTTTTATATACTGAGTTTCAAATAATAGTGCTTCTAAGGACCGAGGGCCCAGTCTGAAGGAGCTAACGTTCGATCTGTAATTGTATCAACTCAAATTATGTCTTGTGATTCAATTCTCTTTTATAGTAGTTAACAAACGCATAAGTGTGTTGATGGTTTCATGTAAACTACAAGAAATAGATATTCCTTGAAGTATTGAATGATTGTTGTTCCAATTCCTATTACTGAGATTCGATGCATGAAGGTTCCTCATAAGTTCACATATGTTGTTCCTTTCATAAGTTTACATTTGTTGTTCCTTTCACTTAGGTTGCATTTGCCATTCCTTTTACTTAGTTTACATTTGTTGTTCCTTTCCGCTAGAATATAGTTGTTGTTCCTTTCAATATATATATGATTGTCGTCTCTTTTCAGTTAGATTACAGTCTCTATTCCTTTCCATATATGTAGTAATTCACCTTTTTCTTTTCAGCAATTCTGATTCATAATGATAGCAATTCTTGCAAGTCTTTATCTAGATTCAATTACTTCTCTTAGAATGAATTCAATAGATTAGCTAGTTCCTTTCCTTTTGCATAGCTTTAGATTTCAATCCTTAGAATCTTTAATGAATGTTTGAGGAACTTGATTGTTGACAAACTCAGATCTTCTTTCGCTACATGATTTTAATCTATCTGCATAGACTTTGCCGATATTCTTTGAGATAAAAGACAAATCCTTGGGTTGATAAATTAATGTTAAACTAAGGTTTTTTTTAGACATCTTTAGAGCCCAACATGAGACTAAAGTAAAATTTGATGAAAATGCTAGTCTCTTGTTGAGGAAGGTTTGTAGGTATGTGATCATATACACCAAGTTTGTTACAGAGTTACAAATCATATTTGTATGATGAAATTGACGAGGGTTTTTGGTTGAGGTACATGTTGGGTACATGGTTGAGACAAGTAATTGATGAGTTGGCACATACATGAGGTGTATAGTTGATGATGTTGGTACATATTGATGGGTCATAGTTGATGCGTAGTTGAAGCATGATTGGTACATACTTGGTACATGGTTGGAGGCACTTGTTAGTAGTATTGTTGACACATGGTTTATGGATGATGTGGCATACTTGTCTTGGTATATTATTAGAAGCACATATTGATCTTAGTGATGATTATGAGTTGTTGTGTTATTCTTGGTTGATGCACATCTTGGTGATATTGTACATATGGTTGAGAGTTGTCTTGGTGATTGATCTTTGTGAGTAGATCTGATTTGGTTGATAAGATTGATGAGACAGGTTGTTGTGATAGGTTGTTTGGACAGGTTATTGTGACATGTTATTTGTACAGGTTTGGTGCATAGTTGATGCATTTGTTTATGGTACAGGTTGAGGTACAAATTGATCTATGGTACATGTTGGCACAGGTTATTGGTATAGGTTGCTACAGGTTGATTGGTATAGGTTTACAACAGTATATCTCACAGTGATAGTGTGATCGTTGTTCCATCATTCTACTTATATTTCAGGGCGGTTGGATGGGGCAAGGACAGGTGGTCGTATCCACCTTCTGGTTGTAGCCAAAGAACATAGGGGCTTGTAGCCTCCTTCTGGTTGTAGCCAGATAATTGGGGAGTTGGATCTTCCCTTAGGTTGTAGCCTGAGAAACTAGGGGGTTGGAGCCTCCTTCCAATTGTAGCTGGAAAACAAAGGAGGTTGGTGCTTCCAATGAATGTAATTCTTAAGGACATATATGAAAAATAATTATGTGGTTTTCTCCCAGTTTTGGTTTCCACATAAAAACACCAGTGTATTGTGTATGTGTATGATTTCTCATTTGTTCATTGTTTATTTACTCTGAAACTATTGATGATAATGCTACATTGATATAACACTTGCATTTTATGGTTAAAAAGGATTAAATTTCTCTATTATGGATTCACCTCCCCTCTCAGTAATCCAAAATAGGATGCACGTGCATCTTACAAGTAAAAACTTAACATTGATGACATTTTTTGACCGCTTCGTTACAATCTTCGAAGATCGTCGGCCAAAAATATCCATCACACAAGAGTTTTTTGGTTGTTTCCAACCCAGAGAGATGACCTCCACATGCTCCACTATGAGAGTCATTTAAAATGATCTCCACTTCTTCATGAGTCATAAAATGATGTAAAATATAGTCTAAACTAAGTTGATACAAGGTATCACCGATGATGAGATAATTCTTTGCCTGATGGCAAATGCATCATCCCTCATATCTCGAATAATGTGGGGACAACTTCAAAGTTTGAAGATATATAAGAATATCTCCATACCATGATCAATATAAGATATTAGGAATATGGATTTCTCCGAAAATTAGTCCTCCAAAGGTTCTTCTTTATCTTCCCAAGGAAACTTTGACGTCAATTCTGCAAAAACAAGCGACTTTTTATACTTTGTCAACGTGAAGTCTAAGTCATTTTTTTGCAAAATCACAATCCTTTTGTTGAATTTCTTGTTGATGATACAACGATTCAAGACATACATGAATGGATTGAAATACACAATAACAATATTTTTATAGAGGATAATCTAATGTGGGAGTCTCTAGATAGCATGGACGACTTCTAGAGATAGCTTCTCAATGTGTGAATATCACAACTCAACATCAACCAAACCACGAATTAGGTAATCAATGACATGCTCAAGAAGAACATCATATTCTTGCACTAAAACCATAAGCATAGTCAATTAGATGCTGCAAAGTACAAAAATAAGTCATGAGCAATATTGGGTGGGCTAAGAAGAGGGACAGACATTAAAGACTTTTTTAATGCATCGAAAGATCATTACGCAAAAATATCCCATTCGAAAGAGACCCCTTTTTTTCAAAAAATGCATGAAATCCTTACTGATCTCAATATCGTTAGTAATGAAACGATAAAGGAAATTCACTTTTCCTTGGACACTTTGAAGTTGACAAATAGTGTGGGGGGGAGGCAATTGAACTATTTCCTCAACCTTTAAAGGGTCCCACTATTATCCCTTTGTTTGACACGACAAAACCAAGGATACACCCTCAGGTAACACAAAAATTAAAGTTTTGTGGATTCAACCTGATGCAATAATAACGAAATATCTAGAACACACGATGGAGGTGATCTAAATGATCGACTCTACGACAAGAATGAGCAGCTAGATCATCCAAATATGACTCAAAAAAGTATTTCATGTCATGGAAGGAAAATGTCATGGCCTACTGGAAAGTAGCCCCAACATTTTTTATACCAAAAGGCACTTTCTCTGTATGAAAAATTTCCCCAAGGAAAAATAAACGTGGTTTTATGTTGATCCTTAGGTTTAATTTGTATCTAATTATAGCCAGAGAATTTTTCCATAAAGGATAAGATCTCAATACCTACACATTCATCAATAATTTGATCAATGAACAATGTCGATAAGTTATGTTTTGGACAAATATTATTCAAATACATAAAATCCATACATACCCTGATGGTTCCTTACTTTTCGTCAACCAGAACAAGGTTCGAAATCCATTATGTGAGCAGAAACAGATTGATGAAACTCGCTTTGAGGAGCTTCTCTACCTTATCCTTTATGTAGGTTTCCTTCCTAGAGTTAACCGACCTCAACTTTTTCCAAAAAATATTAGCATTAGGATAATTCTTTATTTCATGTTAAATAATTCAAGGGGCTATAACTGACATATCCTTGTATGACCAAGCAAAAGAATCATAAAATTCTCTAAACAAGGTGGTATAGTCTCATATCTTTTCAAGAGAACAATCTGCATTGATAAGCACATTTTCCACGACATTGGGATCATTTTATATGTTGATAGGTATCACTTCTAAAATATTGGCCATGTTCCCTTCAGCATAAACACCGTGCTTTACTAAAGGGTTCATGGTTCTATCAACATTATCGTTCACATGGACATGGAACTCTCCTCTTTCAATATGATCTATTTCCAGAACGAAATATGATCGATTATGTAAATCCTCCCACAACCTCTCTGAACCTATCATTGCCTCTAAAATAGCCTCATTAGAGGGAAATACCATCTCAATAAAATCATGATAATGAGAAGAGTTAGCCACCCAAATGGGCATCGGAAGATCATCGACATCCTCTGTCCGAAGAGAGGTTGGATATGAGTCTACACTGACCTCTTAGATATCCTGATAAGCAATATATGTTGTAGACAATGACCTTACCATTTCTTCATGCTTGATCCTTTCTACCGATATGGATGGGGATGGTAGAATCTAACAATCTTCCAAGTATGTCACTTGAAAATGGTGTACTTGAGACACACGAAACAGTGAATTCAGTGAGCTCAAGCTAGTCAGAGTGGAGTTGATGTACAAGAATCATACTGGGATATTAAAATTTCTCGTCAATGAAGAATACATTCCAACACCAATACTTTTTGTCACCAATTGGGAACTATCTATTAACAGGATGTTAGATCCTGGATATGAAGCTGAATATAAATGACTAAAATACAATTGTTTGATCGTCATCATTTTTCCTTCACAAGGAAAACTAATAACTCATAAAACCAAAGATATGATAGAGGTCATGGCATAAGTCCAATTGTGACCTAACAAAAGGTTGTAGTTAAGCAGAGCGTCAGCTACTTCCACCTCAATGTACATGATTTTTCCTCCCAACTATATGGGGAAGGAGGAAAGTATCCCTTGGGGCCGAAACGAATGGCCATCAAATGTAGTCATAAGAGTAGGGAACAAAGAAATATTTGGAGATACAATAACTTTCCAACAAGAAATAAACCTCACACAAATTGATGGTCCCTCATTGATCACTATCCTAAAATTGTTGTTCATGGCATACACCACTTAAAACTTAAAAGAGACGTGATAAAGGAGCTGATGTTTGCCTTTAGAAGGGTCAAATGTGATGAGTTGTGAGCTAGAAGTATATGTAGCCCTGATAGAAGAAATAAATGCACTTCATTGCACCAGGAAAATTTGGAGTTCCTTGAGAGCAGACATCGTATAAGGCGATTTGGCCAAATCTTCCATGATATAATAATTTTGAGCGGCCCCAACATTTGGATTATGCGATGCCATCCTGAGAACACCCTTTGGTATGTGAGGAATAACATAAATTGCAGAAGGATTATCAATATGAAGAGTTCCTTACTGATCAGAGGGCTCCTTACTCTTTGAACCAAACTCAGGATTATTGTAATTACGCACTCAAGTATGCAAATCGACATCTGGTATCATCATGTAAACATTTGATGGTGTTCCCTCAAGAGAGGGAGTACCTTCGTTACCCCCCTTATGACTCCCAACATTATATCCTGAAGCCATAATGTTTCCAAGAGGAAATGGATTAGTCAACATGGCATGTTATTGTTATGCCAACAATCTTTGGGATTCTTCCATCTTGGGGAATTCATGAGTGAGGTGATCTTCCTTGCAAAGCTCACAAGGAAAATTAACCTTCCTCTTTTCCTTCTTGCCCCCAACAAAACTAGGTTCTTCTTTATTGACATTATTATTATCATTTCCCCTTCCCTTTTTATCCTTTCCCTTTTTCTTCCTGCTAGGTTTCCATGTACCTTTTGGGTTTGTCATTTTCACACTATGTACATCTAACATTTGGGAGGGGTGGTCAAATAAGAATCTTGGATGGAAGCAGAAGCTTGGATTGAGAGCTATATCATTTGATTTAAAACCAAGTTTGCAGATGAGATTTGAACAAAACCCAGATACAATTTTCGACATGGGGGTTGCAGGGACCCTCGACCCAAACACTTTCGAATTTCCTTCTATTACTACCTATCAAAGAGGGAGACTATCAACATAGTCTGACTTGGGGGATGAAATTCACAAAATAACTGGATTGTTGGGTCCAATTAACAAAGGATTAAATGGATGAATTAAACCTTTGTATTTGAGGTCTGATATACGAGTAACCTGTCGTGCAGAATATTTTGTCTCTGCATCCTCAATTTCTACAAAGTAAATGATACTAACTTGTACAAAAGTATTGGTTAGATTGAGTCAACGCCTCTAAGGAGGAAGTGGAGAATTTATAGGAACTTCTTTAGGAGGAAGACCTTCAACTCTCCATAATCGAAGTCACAGTTGATCAACCACTTTAAATAAAAGATTTAAGGTGTTTTCCAACACACCCACCTAAGTCCTCAATGCATAGAGAGAAAACCCCTAAAAATGAAAAATCCCTAAAATATACAAGCCAGTCAAATAAATTTGTTGATATCCCAACTTAGGTGGATTAGGTCCTGAGACCATAATAGAAACAAAGTGAGTTAAGGACCTTCTGTAAAAGGCATAGGATGATTAAGTCTCGTGAAACGATAGACGAAGGAATGTGAAATAATTCCCTAACCTCTTCTAACCAAGATTATCCAATGAAAGTAGCCATGTTTTCTAGGGAACCCTCCAACAATAATGAAAAGTGTGATACAAAGTCTATCTCAGGTAACAGAGGAAATCCCCCCACAGTTAGCTCTATGGTTATAATCAACAGTCGGGATCGAACATATGGGTAGGGTAGCAAAGCCCAAAGCTTAGAAAGCACTGACTCTCATGGAGCTAAGGGCACTAGAAAAACCACCAAATACGATCTATCTGCTACTCTTAGTTAAAATTTGGAGGGGTTATCTCCTTGACTCTTCTTCATGTAACCTTTTGTTTGACTCCTATGCTAGAGGATATTCTTGGCTATACTTATACAAAAATTGGATTTGACTATCCCTATCATAGATTCCTATGTTTACTTTGGGTTGTCCCTAGATAATTTACTCTCCAACCTAATACAAGGCCCTATCCTAAGCTATTGGTGAACCCTAGGAAAAGCTTACTAATTGATTTTAGTTATTGGATTTCATTTTAATGGTTATTTCTTAATTAAAAAAGGAATGGTCGTGAAACTCAATGATGTGTATTAATGCTTGAAAAAACAAAAACAACTACATTTTAAGAATATTGTTGATATAGTGGGTGATACGATAGAGAGAAATAGACCGCTTGTATTGATTAGGGTTATGGTGATCCGAACTGAGAAGGAGCAGCAATAGCATATGAAGAAGGATCCCAAGATGGAAATGTATCCAGACTCCACAAAGGTAGTCTTTGTTGAGCTTCCAGCACCCCCATGATGGAAGAAACAGATCATCCTGTCAAGAAGAATAGCTTTCGGAACAGTACCAACAGCAGCAATGTCATAGGAAACCCTAACGTGGGAACAAACGAGAGAGTTGTTGGTTATGAAACCCCTTTCGAAAGGAGGGTTTTTCAATGAGACCTCGAGAGACATCTCCATGTCCCTTTCTAAATCTATTCTTTCACCTCAGTTGGATAAATCAGAACCTCGTTGGATGACTGTTACATAAGAGGGAGGCTCCAACATGCTCTCTGACGAGAGAGAACCAACCATTTTGGCCCGGATCAATGCTAATAAGAGACTGCAGGCGTAGAAAGTGATGAACCCTAGCCACTGACGCTGCCTTGATCTAGAGTACGGGAGCCATTATGCTATAGACCTCAGGAATATTCAGCTCTTGGGGGATTCTTAGCCCTCTCTCTGTCACAGGAATCAAGTTAAGAGTGATGCAAGATCCAGGCTTCATTATAAATATCGCGTCGATGCTAGCTCCATGATTGAGGTAGGATTACCCCTTTTTGTAAAGACCATCGCCAGATCTTCTCTCTGCTTGCATGCTCAATATTTAGACTCTGTTTTCGAGCTCAAAAACCAAGTTCACCAGGCTACAGGCATTCTTCCTGGTTTTCAATGACTAATATTTGAAGGACGATAGCTTGGGGATGGATCTATGCTACGAGACTATGGGAATCTAAAAAATTCAACCATTTCTCTCGCTTCTTGTCTGCGTGGAGGAGCGCCTTCATTCACTCATCCAAGATCTTACAAGCATGTCATGAAAATAGGGATTTTCTCTCCTTCGAGGTCCAAGGCTGAAACTTTAGGAGAAAAGGAGATTTTTGGCTCTGCCTTCATTGTGGAGAAGTCTGCAGAACCTCCAACAACAAAATTCAAATATCCCCATGTCTATGGCTCTGCCTTTATCTACCAGGCAAAAGCCCTCATCTGTCGCTTCAACAGACTATGTCCCTCAGCCTCTGTGCTAAGAGAATGGGTTAACAAGACCTAGTCAGCAAATCATGAGTTATTTCTTTTCTCCAAAGGGTTCTTCATTGTCAACTTTTCCACAGAATCCAAATGCCAACATGTTCTAGAGCAAGGTCCTTGGTTCTAGAGTAGATCTGGTCTTTCCTTGCAAATATGGTTACCTGACTTCAGTCCACTGACCATGACAGCCATGACTACACCAGTCTGGGTAAGACTACCCAATCTACCCCTACATTTTTATACTCCATCTTTTTTATATACCCTGGGCAATGTGTTGGGTAGATTTATCAAGACATACAGAGACTGGATATCGAAAGGCTTCATCACTTTCTCCCGCATATGTGTTGAAATTGACCTTAGTCAAGGGCTTCCAGATAGGATTCTTATAGATTGGACTGAGGGAGATCCTTACACGCAGATGGTCTATTATGAGAACACCACCTTTAGATGTTGCTCCTGTCAGCAAACAGGGCACCTCCAAGCAACGTTTCCTCTATCCCCAACCCCTTCCTCAACCCCTGGAACATGAAAAAGAGCTAATGGTTGGAAATTCCCAAAAATTCACAAAAGTTGTCCGAACCCTTCTTCTGACAACAAGAACCATCACAAAGACGCACCAACTCCTCTGCCTTCTACAATGCCTTCGCAGCCTCCAACATTTTCACAATAACCAACTATAGACCCAAAACACCAGCCTTCGGCTTCAACACAAAATCCTGAAGCTTTAGAAGTCCCGATTCCAATTCCAGTAGTGTTATAGCAAGATTTTCCTCACCATTGCTATCTTGCTTACAAGGCCTTTTTCCATTTACCTATGCAGACTTGTCATCCCTTTTTGATGAATCTAGAGCTAAAAATACATATTTTTCCACATATATGCGCCATATCTACTATACAACATGTGTATACATAGGATGCTCCACTACAACCCATGTACATCAGGATTTCTGCCAGAAAATACAAAAATGAAGTCGGGTTTCCATGTCATGACAGGAGATCTCTGATCCTTGGCCTTCCATATACTAGAAACATTCTGAATCGACTCTTCAGTTACATTTAGAAGGCTATAAAAGCACAATTCTAAGCTATGGAAAAGAGGAGAAATCATTCAACATTGAGATCAAAGTTACTATGGAGAAATTACTTCATATTAAGTTTGCAACCCTTTGTCCCCCAAGTCTGAACACAGTGTTAAACCCCCAAGCTCTTTCCCTATTGTTGAGAGAACCTCATTGTCTATTTTCTATGAGATTGCTTTGGTGGAGGATTGAAGTGGTGGAGGCCCAGTTGGAAGGAACTTGGTATCTTGGTTTTGAACCTTGTCGACATGGAAGTCTGTAATGTTTTTGCTTCTGCTGATCATTTATTAATAGAAATACTCCTTTCCCGTCCAATTGGTATCATGCAAATATATGATTATTATCCATGGGCATATTTGTAATGTTTATTAATGGATTATGCTATCTAATGTGCTAACCCCTTTATATTATCACTATATACTTGCTCTTCTTGTTTGTTGAGAACTTGTTGCAAGTACAAAGCTTTGGGTCAAAGTACTCAACAGTGGAACATCATCAAACGTTGGATCGAGGTAGGCCTATTTCTTATCTTTCACATTATTTTATGTAGCATACGTTGGATTTGAGTTGATTTATGTAGTCATACCTGTCTGTTGTGGTTTACCCTGGCCATAGAGAGTTTTTCCCTCGTAACAGAACTGGCGACTCCACTGGGGAAAGATCTTCTTTCTAAGGGTTGAAGTAATTTTTCTCCTTGCCTTTCTCTTTTTCCTTTTTGTTTCTTGTCGTATCACTGCTTGATAGATTTTTTTCACTATGGGTATGAGTTTTCAACCTTTTTACCCTTGCCTGGCCTTGTTTTCAAGCCTATATGCTCCCTATTTCCTTGATAATCGCATACACATGCATGTTGTCTCATTCAAATTTGTGTATATATGCTTTGTTTCCCTGAACAGTCGCGTATACCACTTTTCCTCACATGTTTTCTTGGTTTTATGACTTTTGGGTGGGATTTTATACTTGTTGAGCCTTCTTGGGTCTTTTTAGTGCCTATTAAGCCTCTCTGGGATGACAAGAAACCTGTTTGGAGTTTAATTTTTGGGCGTAGTCTTTCTCATTGATTTTCATTTTTTGATTTGTCCTTGAGCTCTGAGTTGTTTGCTTGGCTGCTTGGTATTCTGCTTGAGTCATTCCATTTATACACAGTAGAATTTATATATCAGCTTGCTTTTTAGTCCATGCATTTTATCTTTAATATATTGAAAATACAAAAAAATAGGCATTTTACATTGTTTGGCATTTTTATCTTCTGAACCTTTATCATTAGCTTAGTGCATTTAGTGAAACATTGCATTTTACTTCTGAATTGCAAAGTTTAAATTGAAAATTGAATTGTTTTTATACGCATACCATTCATTGAAAAATTAAAGTTAGACTTTTCATTATATTCATATGTATTTTCTTGCAAAGTCATAACATCATGAGTTTCACCTCCATACCCTTTTGAGTAATCACGGCCAATAAAATTTACGCTTTAAACTAAAATTGATTAGTCACGATTTCATCTTTAGGGTGCACAAACTAGTCTAGGATTTAGTGCCTTGGAATAGAATTTTGTGAGTAAACTTCTCCAAGGCAATTAAATCAAGATATGTGTCTGAGACAGGGAGTTGAGAAGTCCATTGTATAATTGGTAAGATCAGGAGGCTTCGCTCACACTGGAGTTAATCATGAGGTCGCGCAAAGTTAGTTGAAGGGATAACCCCCAGATGCTCACCTAGAATCATAGATATTTCTGTGGATTTATTCGTATTTGGGGATCTTGCTAGTAACCATACCTTTGTGAGAGGTGGTTCTTTCAAGGTTTCGGGCTTTGCTACCCTTCCCATATGGTAATCCAGACTTATGATTGCTCGCATGTGCATCGGTTATACAGTGGTTTATTAGTTTCTTGAATTTGGTATCTCATAGGTTACTTGCAGGGGTTATTCTTCTTATACCCTGGGTCAGATAGGGGTCAGATAACACACAACCTTTATGGAAGATTACCTCTCCGGGGGGATCTGATCGAATGGTTGTTAATCCCACGAGGAACCCTATAACTGATTCTATTACCTCCAAAATTTAGTGGGGAGTCTCAAGTCCCTCTTGGACGAGACATACCTTATTTAGCGAGGGAGGCCACTCAACCACTTTAGCCCGTTTTCATGCATATTGGTTTAGCGAGGGAGGCCACTCAACCACTCCATTCGTTTTCATGCATATTGGTCGTTTGATCTTGGTGGGCTGCTCTTGACTACTAAGAAGGTTCCTAGGAGTTCATCCTGAGTTTCATGATGGATAGTGGAGTTCCTTTCGCTCCTTCATTTTACCATTGTTGGGCACTTTAATTGTCTAATTGAATGGAAAATCAAAGTGTTCAATATAAATTGTCAACCCAAGGAAGCCTGCTATTTCAAGATAATTATGCACAGTCCATGCTAGATTATGAAAAGTACTCCCTAATTCAATTGTAGGGAAGTTCTTTTTAACAAAAGAAACAAACATTATCGCTAACACAATTATGTTGATACAACTGGAGTGCTACAGACTTAAAATCATAATTGCAATCTAAACTGGATGAATATACAAAACCATGAATTGCCTACCTTAATCTAACTTTCTAATTTACTCTTGCAGGAAGAAATTCTATACTATTGCAGAAGGGAAATCTACTTATTGAAAGAAGCCACTTCACACTTTTAATTCTCCAAAACAAGATTTTAGCCTAATGCAGCAGCAAGCAGTTCTCCGTTTCAAGTGCCCCAACTGATTTCTAATTCTCACGAGACAAGTTTATGCGCATCTAATAAGAAGGAACTGAACTGTAACAGTAGTTGTATTCCAGAAATATCTAATAGTTAAACCATTTTCAATGAAAACAACTAAATCTAGAAATCTGTTCAGAGGGAAATTTCGGTAGGAAGGTAAGTCTCTCTCACTCGAATCCACTCAAAGAGATAGGGTACAGTCTGCTAAAGAAATTCAAACCACTTCTTCATTCAATACAGTACATGCAAAATAATAATCAGTTCAAAGGAAAAAGACTAACAACCTTTTACATTACAAAATATCTTCTATTTAAATTCAGAGTCATTTATTAGAACATAATCAGAACAGTCTTTAGAATCCCCGATTCTCAAGCTGTTCTTTTGATATCATTAATACAAAATATTAAATTCTCCTTCATTAACATCGTGATCCAGCATTCTAATCAACAGGTGTCACAGCAGTTGTATCACAACAGGACTAGTATACGGCTGAAAATGTTTCAGATAACAAGCTCATTAAAAATGTTTCCAGATTGATTGGCATCCATTATTTAAGCTTGCAATAGTCTAAAGATAGTCAGAAAAATACCGAAGTCAAGTATTTTGATCATTAGTTAAACTATCCTTATGGGTAAAATATGTGAACGCTATCAATCAAACATGCTAAGTAAATGAAAATATAAAAGCAAGATGAATAGTTCATACCTTGGGAAAAAGGGTCTGGGTGCTCATTATAATAGTCATTTAGCCTAGGAATGAGAAGGTTGAATGATCAAAAGAAAGTACATTGTGGTCCTAACATACCAACTAACACATTGTACGTTCTCATGCAAAACACATTCAAACCTACTCTGTAGCTGAACGGAATGCGATTCCCAGTGCTAAATTGTTATGAGAAATTTCGGCGCTCTGTAATTTAGCGAAACACAACAAAAGAAAAATATACAGTCACCAACTGCTTAATATTTATCTTGGCGAATAGGATCACCCCAGCTGGTAACAACTCGAAGGAAACAGAGGAGCCATAAGCTTTTCCGCATACCGTGAGATGATTTATGACGCTGAGATCTCCTCTGTTTAATGATTTGTGTAGCAAGAAGTCCATGTTTAGTCTTGATTGATACATTTGTTGGACCTGTAGCAACTGGAACTTTGAATACCTCATAACCTGCCTCAAAGTAAATGTTTCCACACTCAAAACACATGAGTTCTTTATTCCCCGCCAAAATAGATTTTATTAGTGCTAGGATTCCAAAAGCGTTACATCGATTCTTCTGTCGAAAATTTCATACCATTTTGTATTTAAATCTGCTTTGAGGTTATTATTTTATGTTATTAGTGCGGTGATCCTGGAATTTTCTATATTCTGATCTTCTCTATTTGCGGCATCCCCAAGATGTTGCGGAGTTGGTTCTTTGTGTAACATCTTTGGTCGTCAGACTGTTCTTGTGGGAGCGCTTCCCCAACATGGACAAATTATTCTAATATTACTAGCTCTCGTGGGCACTGCGGGAGCGCTTTGAATTCTGTAACAATCAGACTGCTAGGGACTGGTTATTGTGGATCAGTCTCGACGTGGACATTTGATTCTTATGGAAGTTTCTCTGCATCAACCATAGGGGATAGTGGACAAATAATAGGAACGGCCTGCTCCATATCTTACCTTCCACTGTACTGGCACCGGTGGGACTCGGTTTTCTCCTGGTAAAACGAAAGTAGTGGTTTTCTTCTTCATTGCCGCGAGGAGGAATAGGGTACTCTTCCTCAAGCACAAAAGGAGGATATTTTGGTATACTGGGGTCTGCGATGATTTGGATATCATCAATGGACATAGGATGCATAGAATCATCAAGCATCACCGATGATTCTGCTGTGAATTGGGTACATTCATTTTGAAAGGAGAAGATAGTTTCCAATAGTTCTGGGAATAAGGTAAAACCTGGTATTCACACCCCTAGAGAATTCTCTGTTGCAGCAACCAGACGGTTCTGATTTGTTGTTGATCCAATTTTATCAAGGGATCTCCGAGGTTTTCCCTTGAATGAACGTTTTCTTTTATGAGAATATGCACTGGTAATGATAGTAGGCACTTTATTGGCTGTTGCAGCAATACGAGGGTTTTGTGTGAATGTCAATGCCACAACAGAGGAGGTAAGTGGTATTGATGTTATAGTGGACCATGTTATCCTTGTTCTCTTTTTAGGTAATGCAGAGGTAAGAGAAGGGATTTTCTTGTAAGAGGCAGGGGGGTAGGATTTCAATAATTGGTGTAGTAGCCAAGTGCTATGATTGTGGTCGAGCGGTTGGCTCCTAATCTATTTGTTTTTCCACAACTACATGCTGTTGTATTGAAAAGTTGTCAAGGCTTGTCTGTGTGATCCCAGGATGGATTCGGGTTACATGATTTATTTTCTGAGTCGTCTTACGGACAACAATAGTAGGGGTTTGGACTATTGTTGCAGCCGAGGGTAGAGGCTATGGAAGAGGTCCATGGGTTGCATTGTCAAGGATAGGTACAATTAGTTATGGATTTACAGACTGTGGATGGTCTGCTGCAGCAGGTAATGGGTTATTGGAAATGCCCATACCTCTGCGAATTAATAGTTTGATGAGTCTGTGATTAGAAACGCAGCTCTTGGGGCTCTTGGATTTTTTACAAAATGGGCCATGTTATGCAATGAATGTAGGGGAAAACAAGGAATCTTATCAATTTATGATGTCGCATGTGATAATAAGATGAAATCATAAAAATAAACAACTTTACCGGCCTTCGCAAGTAATGTACCTTTTTAGAAATTATGTGACTTTCCCCCATGGCTCTAGTAAGGAACTAACATCTGGACCTTGGCCTTTTGTCTATACTCACTCATTTCCCATGAGAAAAACCTTATGTGCATCAGGAAGATGTACTTTCCTGTTAAACCATAGTTTTCCTGTTGTCGGCAACCCTATCACAACAACCATGCTTTCTTCTTTCACTAGAATCCTTACCCCATTCACCATTGAATACCCTTCGGTGAGATTTTGACTAAAATCCAATACCTCATCCTCACTAAATTCTTCAACTTCTTAAAATATGATGTCCAACCGACCTAAAGAAATATTTGGTAGGCCTATAGGTGCAACAACAAAGTGTCCAAATTTGCAAGTTCATACCTCACAGCTGATCCTCCCATGATGTTTTTTGAGAGTCTAACAGACACGTAGGAGCAGAAACTATCACCTAAATCGAGACACAACAAGCTCGAACGTGATTTGCAGAGAGAATACAACGTCTTAGTTAAAAGAAGTGTGGTGGAAAGGTGGTGGAGGTGTGTATAAAATTCGTAATGAATGAAGAATTTTACGCTTCCCCACAATCCGGATTGGCCCTGTAACCGTTAGTAACAGGGAAATCATGCTTTTATATCTTCATTACTTTAACACGCATGATTAATTACGTACCTCAAATCTTACAACACATAACGACTTGTCAGAGTAACCGCACAATCCAACCACCATCGGAATGGCACATAATAGCTGGCATGATGAAGGATCATGAGAGAAATGAAAGCATGTGCAGAGACGTGAAGTCCTTACTATAGTTAGCTAACTGGAAATCAACAAAATAAGTCATAATGAAGCAACACTTTCGGATAGAGAGCATCAGTATTGTCTAATTAGTGGTGTTGTTGCATGAAATATTGGAGGGCTGGAGCCACAACATCGGAAAAAAGAAAGAGTGAAGTAGAAAGAAAGAACAATGCACTAGTGTATCACCGTGTTCTTTTCAAAATGTCGAGGTAGTGTAACAACATTGAACGCATGTACTTTTATCATAGTTAGGTGTAACAACATTGAAATCGGCCAATTTATCTGAAGAATGTGTAACAACATTGAAATCAGCCAATCGTATCTAAGAAGGTGTAATAGTATTGAAATCGACCAATTTATCGAAAAGGGTGTATCAAAGCATGGAAATCGGCCAAACGCTGCCTTACTTCATTTCTAGGAAGTTTTTCAACTTTCATGAACTCATTGTTTCCTTTTGTTCATCAATCTACCTGCACACACATAATTGTCTGATACCTTCCAAGGCTTTATTAGCATAGTAAAGAAAATAGAAAATTTAACCAAAACAGAGAAATGAAATTTTTTTCCGAGATTATTTATATACAAAAGTCCGAGCAAAAGAAGTCCTAAAGTTCAAAAAGGGAAGGAGCAAACTCCTTTCCAATAAGATTTGATAATCTGTATCAGCTGTACAACTAGTTTCGAATTTTGTCTTGGACAGTGGACACTGATATAGACGCAAGCGATGACCATTTGCGTGTAAGTGTGTATTGGATCCATCAGTAGTAATCAACCGGACTATCCCATTGGGAAATATGGTGCCTACCTCGTAAGGCCCTAGCCATCGTGGGTAATGAAGCTTGAAATTATTTAAAGTGTGAATCATATAACAGAGCCCAATCTCCTTTCTCGAATAATTTCTTCAATGACTCGGTCATGCCATTTTGTTCTTTGTTGTTGAATCACTGGTTTGAGGATGGTGTCCAAACGCTTTTCATCAAGCTCATTGAGTTACTATAGTCTGGCCTTCTGTGCCATAGTCAACCTCGACTTGACTATGGACCGATGCAGTTTTTGATTTCAAATTCAATGGGAAAGATAGGAATTTTTCCATATACCAGCTCGTAAGGAGAAAAACCAGTTATGCTCCTTCAAGTAGTTCGGTAATCCCATAGAGCTTCATGTAATCTGTTAGACCAATCCCTATGATTTTATCTCACTGTTTTAGTAAGAATTATTTTGATAACTTTGTTGGTACTTTCCACATGGCCATTGCCTTGTGGATGGTATGGATAAGCTATTCTATGTAAAACACGATATTTACTGAGTAGATCTTCAAATTTATATGATGTGAAAGAGGGTCCTCCATCGCTGACCAATTCTCTAGGAATGCCAAACCCAACAAATATATCTTCAAACAAGAATGCTAAGACAACTCTTTTGCTTCATTAAGTGCTACTTCCAATCCACTTGGTCATGTAGTCTGTACATACCAATATGTAGACTTTTTGATTGGAAGGTGGGTGCATGGATCCTAAAAAATACATGATCTCCTCAAAAGGCTCTAACACTACCCGAGGCTAGAGTGACATCTCATCCCTATGAGTTGGTTGACCCATGCGTTGGCAACTATCACAAGCTTGTACATAATTCTTGGTGTCTTGAAATATGTTGGGGCAATAATAGCCCATCCTTAAAATTTTATGCCCGGTCCTTATATCAACAAAATGACCCCTACAAGGGACATCATGGTAGGCTTTCAGTAGATCATAAACCTCATCATACCTCACGATCTCCCCCGATTCTCGTCCAGCTCGTAGAAGATATTGTTGGACAACCCAGAGGGGGTGAATGGGGTTACCGCGGTTAAACAATTATGCTTCTTTTAAACTCTTGCGGAAACACTAAATGATGATCATTAATGCAGTGGGAAATAAACAATGGTACATTCAACATCACTCACATATAAGAGAAACATGTATACGATATTTCCCAAGGAAACCCATGCGTGGTAAAACCTATTTTTCTTTATATGATAAGTATACATTCTCATGCATCATACATATGAGCACTAACTCATAATGAGGTTACAAACTCATCTTTGCAAGGTGCAAATCCTGTCGAGAGCACCAACTCCCCGCTTTCTCTAGCACCCACTAGAAGGAAGTACCAACTCCCCGGTTTCTCTAGCATCAACTAGAAGGAAGCACCAACTCCCCGGGTTCTCTATAGAACCACCAACTAGAAGGGAAGCACCAACTCCCCGGTTTCTAGCACCAACCCCGTGTTCAAGAACCCACTTGAACCTTGAGGACACCCGCCCTCCCTAGCCCTCCCAACCACCCTCCTAAAATATAAATCTTTGCTACTAAAACTTATTACGCTGATATGATGTTCAACAATGGCTTACCGCACTCAATAATCGTTTCCGTTGCATTTCGTTGCTTTGTCTCCCTCATTGCCTTTCAAGACAATATCACTTGTAAGCACCGTTTCTCTCGCTTTTATGTCGCGCCATTTCCATTCAATCGCATTACCTCTTCTCGTAAGACCAAATACAAACCTCCTCCTTCACATGAATCAGCCCTACCAACAACAACCACGCGAACTCCAATAGTAACAACAACACCATCTCTTCTCCGTATCATGTATTTATAGCTTCTATGGACCTTGTGCATGCAATGTTCAAGAATGCCTTCCGTGCATGTTGAATCTGTACCATTATCCTCCACCTCTCGAAAAGCAGGTCCGATCATCATCATGACTCTTCTTCAGCTTCCTCGGGTGGTTTGCCCAAGGTGTCCAAAGATCATCAGATGTTATACCGAGATTCCTCACTGGAAGTTTGAGACTCTTCGCCTTCTCAAGGATGTCTTAACTTCAATCTTCTCCTGCTTTAGTTGCCAAAATTTCAATGTCATCTGTCAATCGCCTCCATCAACATCTTCATTCCTCTCAGACTCTTCTTCACCTCCTCGCCGGGCCATCTCAAGTGTTCGCGATTCTCCTGTATTAATGGTTTCCTAGTAGTTGGACTCGCGGTCGCAACAAGAGTCTCGACTCTTCAGTTAATCTACATCGCTGGATGAGCTTTATTAATCTTGCCTTTAAATCGGTTTTCATGATTTCGACATCTCGTACGCCCCCAAGTCAGTGGATCCCCAAAACCAGCTTGGTTGCTCACTTTCCTCCATCCCTTGATGATGTGTCCAAGGGTCGTGACCACAACCTTATGAATAAGGCTGCCATGATTTTCGACACTATGCTCCTTTGACCCCAAGTCAGTGAAATTTGATCACTTGCCACATGTTCCAGATTCCATGGTCCGTGATCTGATATTGATTCAACGCATTCGCGATTGAATCACAATTTCACACTCGGCATTCTTGATGCATTGAGTTCTTTGTATTATGAACTCCCAATCCCCGAAACTCCAAAAATAAAAGCTTATCTTGACTAGCTTCGATCATTTCAACATATCATATTTCATCATTTCATGATTTCACATATCACAAAATCAAGATTCCTGATGTCAATAATCTTGACATGTCCAACTCTCGATCCTCGGTGCCTCTCCATTGGATCTGAATCAACGATCCATATCATAATAAGATCTGACGATTCAGAATGAATCAGGAGTTCTCTCATCGCGAAATCGGAATTCCTGTGGTGAATGTTCTTGACAACTTCACCGATCCCTTGAATCACATGGATTAGAATCAACCTGTCCAGATTTGATCTTGATTCAATGGGTATGATTAAGTCACAATTTTTCATATCGCTAAATCGAGATTGCTAGCATTGTTTCTTTTGACATTTCCAACATGTTATCTCGGAAACTCCGGCTGTGGTGTAAGTCCGTCATCGTTACGTGTTAAATAACTACCACGCGTCACCCTGATTCGTGACTTATATGTGCTTGAAATGTTAAATCAGCTTGACACTTATCATTACCGGATTTTTCCACATGTCCTTAGCCGACGCGGGTCCGGGCCGACGGGAGTCGGGTCAATCTGCCTAGATCACATCTGAACTGAATCGCTCGCATTCACGGATTACACATTGCTATTTCTTTGTGATTCTTGATGTCAATATTCTTTGACATCTCTAACTCGACCCCGAAATCCTCACAGGAGTTAGATCAACGGTTCACATAACCCTCTGAGATAGACGCCCCGCCGGATTTGTGAGCCCTTCTGTAACTTTAAAGATCGCGGGTAAAGCCTCGCATCCAACGTATCGGACTCACGCCAGATCAATGCCTGAATCTATCCTCCGTGATCTCGAACTCCTTTGTCTTCATTCGTGACCGAATACACGGGCCGCCGGGAATTTTGATGGGATCCAATGACGAAATGCTTTCTGGCCGATCGTAAATGTTGCTTCCCCTCGGGCTCGACTTTATCACCGCGTTGCCTTCGCATCATTCGGGATATCCTCAGGACGGTCTTCTATTTGCCCGTTGATCATCGTTGTTGTACTCAAGCTATCATTACCGCTACTCTTGCTACCAATGACAAGCTTACGCCAGAAAACATACCAAACATTCTTCGCACTATTCTTCCGATCTTATCGAGGTTGCTCTACAACTTCTTCCCAAATGCTTCTCGTGCCCGCTTCATTACATCTTCTTGTATTCATGCTATCTTCATCGCATTTCTTCATCACTACAACCTCGGCAAACATTTCAACAATCTCCCTTGGCATCGGGAGAAGCATCAGCACCAGATTCTTTTTCTCCCCTTTGTCATCAATGTCAAAGAGAACATGCTCTCCCGAGTTGTTGCGGGATTTTAGAGGTATCGAGATAAATCAATACAAACTCTCCTAACATGAAGGACTCGCCCGCATGTTTGTATCAAAACCATAGTCTTTTTTTTTTTTCCGACTGCTCATTTTATAATTAAAATTGCTCACCTTTCTTACTCAAACTCCTTTATCAATCTTCCTGTATGAGGGATGACTGCCACCGCGGTTCTTTGCTTCTAACTATTTTCCCCTTTGTTCCAAAAAGGTTAACTTTCCTTGACAAGTTCTTTCCTCTTTTTATCTCTACAGAACACCGCAATTGTAACTTGTACCTCCCCAATTGAATATCATCGATCTCTATTACAACAATTTCATTTTTCTCCATGATGGCCGAACACAAGAGAAAAAATACTACACCCAATTTCACGCCTCTTACTCTTTCTTTCTCTCACAAATGAAGGACCTATATCGTCGTTTCTTAGGAGCACCGACATTTCTACCTTGTTGAGTCCAATACCGATTTATCATTTTAGATTCCATATCCAAGACCTTGTCCAGAGTCATGATCTGCTCAAGAACTTGATTTGGTGTCCGCTTCTCAACCTTCAAGACTTTTGCTTCCTGCTTATGACATGGCTCTTCTCCTACTTCTTTCGTGGAATAAATGCTAACTGAGCATTCTTTTATTTTATTTGAATCTTCTTCTTTACTTGCGTGGGAGGATTCAATATCAATACTATTGTTTGTCCTTATACTATTATTCACCATTTGTCCCTCGAAGTTTTCATTTATCTTACACTCTTTGGACGTGAATACCTCTTCATTACCTCTATCACACTTTTGACTTGAACCGAGCAAATTATTTTTCATACCATCCACAAGCAGAACGTACTGGGCAACTCCTTTGTCATTACTCAAACTCATCATCCCTCTATCCTTGATTTTACCCGTTCATCATTTTCAAGATCACATTTTATGTTTTTCTTTTACTTATGCACATAAGCTTATCCATGTTTCCATTCATGTGCTGGAAATGCCCACTTTCTATATTCCTGGAGGCCTTTTGTTTTAAATTGAGTGCTAGATCACATTTTCAATATCTTTCCTTTTCCACAGGCCGGCCTTTTTATCTAACAACTTTATTCTTGGATCTAATTTGTAATTCTTAAGATGGCAGCTTGCAGCCTTTGTGGCCAAGTTGTGACAGCTATAGTGACTTAACTTTATTGTTCAATAGGTCAAAGTTGTTGCTATGTGGTTGTCACTCATTTATTGTTTATCCTTGACCTCCTCGGTTTCATGTCTCTAGAATTAATTTGGTAATTTGCAATATGTGATGGTTTGTTACTTTGTCGTATCATTCTTTGTTGTGGCAGGAATTTATTCCTTGGAAATCTTAATTACTCAGGCCTAATTTCATGAACAATTTACAGCCTTGTGACCAAAAATTAGAACAAGAGAAACAATATCCATAGAAAATTCTTTGTACCTGGAAAATGGTTGTCTCTTTGAGAAATCGATTTCTTCATGTTGATGATGTCTTTGAGCTGTGGAGTGTACCATTTCTTTGTTCTACGATTCGGGTCCCTGCACTTTTCTCCTTTACTCTGTCTGTATACCGGTTGTTTCCTTTGTTTCTGCCAGCTTGTTATTGTCATTGGTTGTACCTTTGAAAAACTTGATGGGTTCATCATTTCCTCGACTCAATTGTTTCTGATTCTCTCATAACCCAAACCAGCTAGCTTTGATTCCCTTTGGCATTCAGAATGGTGGCTAATCCTTTCCAGGCTTTGATACTTTGACAACCTCGATTATACAAGGTTTCCATCTCTTTCCTAGCCATACTACTTTCTCTTCCGTATTTCAGATCTTGTCAGCTTGATAGCTTATGTTTTAGAATATCCTTGATTTTTCTTGCCTCTCTAATTCCACCTTCAGCAGAGAAAAATCTTCATCTGGGCTGTTTACTGCCTTTCTCAAACTGTATTAGCAATTGTTTTGCTTTCTGTTTTTAATTCTTATTCTGTCAATCTCTTCCAATGCGTTGATCAACTCTTCTTCCAAGTCAACCGCAAATTATTCATCATTATGATCAATTTTTGTGCTTTTATTATCATAATCTCTTTGCCATAAGCATGAAGTCATTTAGTTTATCTCAATATGATGAAGACAATGATTCATCTTAAGGATCATCTTCATTGTTTGCACAAAGACTTTTCTCTTCTTAAAGTTATTCTCTTAAAGAAATTTCTATGTTTGTATTTCTCCTAATAACGCCAAGTCCGGGATCCTTTCCTTGTGGGGACATTTATTTGCAAATGGCCTATCCACCACACAGTTGAAACATTTGAAGGAAGCTTACCTCTGGTAATTTGCCTCGATCCTTTATTTAGTCTTCACCTAATTTTTCTCTTCAATTCTCATCTAGCTCAATCCTCATTCTTGTTCCGCTTTTAAATGATGTTTTTCTGGAGGTGGGTTTATCTTTTAACTATTCTCATTTCATATAGCCAAGTATTCCTAGAAGTTGATCAAACCTGAAGGTTTTAGATCATTAAGTTCTCTATAGAAGACCTTCAGTTGAACCTAACTGAGAGATCTCTCAAGATTTTCCAACTAAAGAATTCCCCAATTGTTCTCACCCTAAGTGCCTTCATTGCATTTTACCATTTCTTCTACCGTAGTATTTTCCAACCATTTCATATTCTTTCATCTGTAGATTTTCAACCAGACTGTAGTTTGAAGTTTGGCATCTTTCACCTTCATTACCTTCATAGCTAATGATTTTTCCTCACATTTATTTGGTAGTTTGAAGATGTATCACCTTCACAAACTCGCTTCTAAGCACCCCACTAAGATAGCATTCATTCCTTTGTATTAAATCTAAATTTAACTTATCATCCTTGGAAGCTAGTACAACAAGATTTTATAGACCAAATTTCTACTACATCCCATACATCAAATCCTAAGGCCATTAGGTATGATCTCATTCTTACCTTCCGTATGAAAATTGCCCATTAAATAGAGGAGGCTTAGTGACCTAAGTCCCTTCATGGCTTGTCATGTTTAAGCACTAGGATCTACCCTGAGATAAAAAGGGGTCAATTTCCATACCAATTGTTGGACAACCAGAGGGGGGTGAATCATTTGTTACCGAGTTTAAACAATATTCCTATTTTAAACTATTTGTAGAAACACCGAATGATGATCACATTAATGTGGGGAAATAAACAATGGCACATCTAACATCAAATCCATATATGAGAAACACGTAGACAAATATTTCCCGAGGAAAACCCATACAAGGTAAAACCTATTTTTCTTTATAAGGATAAGTAATAGTTACATTCTTTTACAAAACATTTCACATATGAGCACCAACTCATAATGAGGTTACAACCCGCTTTGCAAGCTACAACTCTGTCGAGAGCAACTCTCTGTTTTCTCTAGACCCACTAGAAGGAAGCACCAACTCCTCGGGTTTCTTCTAGCACTAAAGAAGGAAGCACCAACTCCCCTCGGTTTCTTCTAGCACCAACTAGAAGGAAAGCAATTCAACTCCCTGGTTTCTCTAGCACTGGGACCAGAAGGGGAAGCACTAACTCCCCGTGTTCACCCACTTGAACCTTTTGAGGACACCCCCGTCCTCCCTAGCTCCTCCCAACCACCCCCGGGGCCATATAAATATTTTCTATTGAAACTTATTACGCTGGATATGATGTTCAACAATGGCTTACTAGACTCATCAATGTTTCGCTACATTTCATTGCTTTGTCCGCCTCATTGCCTTTCTTCGTATTATCAATTTTGGCGCTTATCTATTTTCCACTTTTTATGCTCTCAGGCCATGTCCACTACACGCTTCCTCTTCAGGCTATTCACCGCCGTACTCCTCCTTCTTCACATGAATCACCTTCACCAACAACAACCACAACAAACTCCAAGAGCAACAACAACACCATCTCTTCTTCCGTAATCTGTACTTATAGTTTCTTTGCACCTTATGCATGCAATGTTTGCAATGCCTTTACATGCTAACTCTGCGCTGTTATCCTCCACCTATCCTCGAAAGGGTCTGATCATCATCTCTCCGGACTTCTTCTCTAGTGGTTCGCCTCGCGTCTCCAGCATCACTATATGTTATAATGAGATTCCTCAACCTCTCTTTCAGCTGAGACTCTTCGTCTTCTATGTAACAATCGAGCTCATCCTTTATGTTTCCGCCATGTGCCTCACGCTCATCGCTTGTCACTGCCTCCACGGCCTTCATTCTCCTCGACTTTCACCTCCTCAATACCATCCCTAAGTGTTCAAGATTCTGTAGAAACCATCAATGGTTTCTAGTACACCGTCGTGCAAATGCGAGTCTCATATCTCCTTCGTGTTAATCTTAATGCTGGATGAGCTTTATTAATCTTTCCTTTAAATCTGCTCTCGCATTTCGACATTCCTCGTTGTAATAGGCTCTTTGTTTTCTCCATCGCTGACCTCTAAAACGAGCTTGGTTTCTATCCTTCCTCCATATCTCGCTGATGTGTCCAAGGGTCGTGACCACAACCTTATGAATAAAGCACTTTCACGATTTTGCATTTCGCACTTTCGACACTATGCTCTGTTGACCCAATTCAGTGAAATTTTGATCATTTGCCACATGTCCCTCGCGGATTCCATGGTCTAGATCTAATCTTGATTCAAAGGCTACAATTGAATCAATGATTTCGCGATTTCGGCATTCTGGATGCATTGAGTTCTTTGCCTCTCTATGTCACAATTCACGAAACTCCAATATGGAATTAGATCAACGATCCGTGATTCGATCTCTATTCAACGGGTCGCACTAAATCATGATTTCGTGATATCGGGCGACATCGAGATTCCCCGATGTCAATAATCTTGACATGTCCAACTCTCAATCCCCAATGCCTCTCCATTGAATGGAATCAATGGTCAAGATCAAAGCTTGATCTAACGGATCAGATTAAATCGCGATTTCGCATATCACGTAAATCGGGATTCTGGTGCAGGAATGTTCTTGACAACTTCAACACTCGATCATCGAAACTTCACATGAACTGAATCGACAAATTAGATTTGATATTGATTCAACTGATTTAACAATGCATTTTTCATATCGCGGAAATCGGGATTCCGGTTGTATTTGCTTTGACATCTCCAACACTCGATTCCCCGAACTCCGACATGGTGTAAGTCCGTTGACGCCACATGTTAAATAACTACCATGTGTCACCGACTGCGGACTTTACATGTGCTTGTCGTTGAATTGGTCTAACACTTTTCATTACCTTGTTGTGCCACATGCTCCATTGGCTGGTTCTGATGTGAGTCGGTCGACGGTCTAGATCACATCTTGATCTCGACGGTTCGTGATTCAAATGATTTCACTAATATCAAGCATTTCAGATTCTTGATGTCAATATTCTTTGACATCTCCAACTCTCGATCCCTCGAACTCGGAGCAGTCAGATCAATGGTCCACATAACCCCCTGAGATGGACGGTCCTCCTGCTTTCGGGATTTGTGAGCCCTCTACTCCTTGCACTTTTAAAGATCGTGCAGGTTTTCCTCGATCCAACGGTGGTCGAACCCTGCGCTCAGATCTAACGCTTGAGATCTATCCTCCAGATCTGAGCGCTCCTTTTGTCTTCATTCAGATCTAATGGCCATCGGGCTGTCGGGAATTTTGGATGGGATCCAACAATCAGAAATGCTTTCAACGATCAGAAATGTTGCTCGGGCCTTCGATCATTTTATCACTGTTGCGTTGCCTTCGATCATTCGATATTTCTAGACTTATCTTCTATTTTCCTATTGATCATCGTTGTTGTACTCACGCCATCATTACTGCTATACTTACCATCAATGACAAGCTTACGCTGCCTGTAAAACATACCAAACATCCTCTGCACTATCTCTTATGATCTTATCGAGGTTGCTCTGCAACTTCTTCCCAAAATACTTCTGGTGCCCGTTTGTTACATTATTCCTGTATTCATGCCATCTTCATTGTTGTACTTGCCATCAATGACAACCTGTTAAACATTTCCAACATAGATATCCTCCTATCCAACTATACCTAGCACTCTTTTGAATAATTTTCCTTCTTTCCCTAGGAGATAGATGTGGAGGTACCTTCCCTGCAACCAGATAATTAGCAATGTCTGCATACCAAGGTGAGTGAGTAGATACTGGAAACAAATGTTCATCAGGAAAGGAATCATCTACAGGTGAATTATCATCATTTATATGTAATCTCGAGAGAAAATCAGCAACCACATTTTCTTTTCCTGTTCTATCCACTATAGTGATGTCAAATTCTTGCAGTAGTAACAACCATCTTGTCACTCAGGCATTAGTAATAGGTTTATTCATTAGATATTTTATGGTTGTATGATCAGTATGAATAAAAGTTGGATAACCAGTTACATAATGCCTGAATTTATTGATTTCATATACTACTGCCAAGAATTCCCTTTCAGTAACTGTGTAATTTAACTCAGTAGGAGCCATGTTCTTTCTTATATAGTAGATATCGTAGGGTTCTTTGTCCTCCTGTTGCCCTAGTATTGCACCAATTGCAGTGTCTGAGGCATCTGAATAAATGTGAAAAGGTAGAGCCCAATTGGGCCCTCTCAAAATGGGAGTTGTGGACAATTTCTATTTAAGATCTGCAAAAGACAATTCACAATCGCCAGTCCAACAAAAGTTAATATCTTTTGTTAGTAAAAAAAACAATGGAGAGGCAAGTTTAGAGAAAGTTTTAATGAATCTCCTATAATACCTGGCGTGCCCTAAAAAAATTCTTACCTCTTTATGAGTTGATGGAGTTTGAATGTCCAAAATTACCTGGATTTTGGTTAGATCTACCTGAATCCCTACATAAGAGATGAAGTGTCCCAACACCACCCCTTTGCACATCATCATATGGCACTTTTTTGTAATTAAAGAAAGATGAGACTGTCTACATCTTTTGAGTGCTTTTTCCAGATTAGACAAAGTGTCTTTGAAATCAATCCCATAAGGTGTAAAGTCATCCATGAATATTTCAATACAGTTATTCACCATATCAGAGAAAATACCAATCACAACTCTCTGGAAATTGGTTGGTGCATTACACAAGCCAAATGGGAGAACCTTGTAGGAAAATGTTCCCCAAGGGCTGGTAAAGGAGGTCTTATCTTGGTCTTGTGGGGAAATTTGTATCTGGCTATAGCCGTTGAATCCATCTAGGAAAGAAAAATATTTTTTTTCGGCTAAGTTATCTAAAACCTGATCAATAAATGGCAGAGGGAAGTGATCCTTCTGCATTGCCTTATTCAGGGCTCTATAGTCCACACACACTCTCCACTTAGCATTCTTTTTAGGCACAATAACCAATGGTGATACCCACTCATTGTCTGATATAGGATAGATGAATCCGGTGTTGAGAAGTTTCTGAAGTTCTTCTTTAACAATTTATTTAAGGTTTGGGTTCATCCTCCTTTGTGGTTGGCAAATGGGTCAGCATTCTTCTTTGATGTATATATGGTGGGTGCATAGTTTAGAGGGGATTCCTTTCATATCCATGTAATCCCATGCAAATTATTCTTTATGTACAATTAGTAAATTCATCAGTTGACGAGTTTCAACATTGGAGAGATCGAGATTGATGTTCAAGGTTTTTCCAGGTTTTATTTCCACAGCGGTGCTCTTAGAACTGATTTTAGGAAATAATTCAGCTATTGTTGTTTCATCATCTTCTATTACAACATTTTTTGTTATAGCGACTGTTGTTACAATTGAATCACTCTAATTGTTGGCAGTTTCGGAGAACATTTCCAAGTTCATTTCTTCCTGGGCCATAGGGTCAAAGAATTTGACCAATTGGTGGTGCGTGTGTTGTGTAACAGCAGAGGGGTCACAAATAAAGAAGTTGATTAACTCATCCTCTGTCTCGTCTTTGAAACTTAGGGCCTTTTCTATAGTTAGCATAGGCAAAGCACTTTCATCCTCAGTGTTCATCCATAGAGAGTTTTCAGGTTCTGCATTGGGTGTAGCATGAGGATACAGGGTAAGTTTTTTTGTATCGTAACCATCAGAGATGGTCATAGAACTAGATCGACAACCTATGAAAGCGTCAGTTGTGGCTAACCATGGTTGTCCCAGAATTAGAGGATGGCCTCCCAGACTGGATTTGGGTTGCAACATGACAAAATCAGCAGGATACTCCCATGAGACTACTGAAATAACTAAATCATCAATTACTCCTTCTGGTCTGATGGTAGAGCGATCAGATAATTCTATAACAGTAGGAGTAGGTTGGATTTATGTTCTGAGTTACAACAATTGCGTAGTTTCTATTTTCATGATGTTAATTGTTGCCCCTAAATCAACTAGTACATGTGAAATAGATGTCTGTCCAATTTTAACTGTGATTGTTGGGTTTCCTGGGTCGCCATATTTAATAGGTGGATTTTTTCCTAACATTAGCTCAGACAAATCCCCCACTACATGCATTGTGAGGGGATCTTTAGGTTTTCATCCATGTTTTTTGATACAGAGGTCCCTCACAGTCTTGGCATAAATAGGGACATCCCTTATTGCTTGCAGTAGTGGAATATTAACGTGTAGATTTTGCAATTCTCCAAGGAGATTGAAATATGGAAATTCCACAGGCTTGGTAATTTTCAGTCTTTCAGGGAATGGTGGGTCTACTGATTCGAGAATGGGTTGGTCAATTTCTTCTATATCAGCAGATGGTCTCTCCCCTGATTGCTTATCTGATTATGAAGATGGATCATCTTCAACTATTGGCTCAACTATTCTCCCTGATATTAAGTTTATTTCATCACAAGGCATATGAGTAATAGATAAGGTTGGAACATTATGTATGTCTATGTTCTGAACGACCTTATTATTTGGGTTTCGGTTAGGTTGCACAAGCATCTCAGGTCGTAAGGGAGGATTGTTTGGTGAGTTATTGGGAGGCAATTGCAGTTGTTGTTGCTGGTATGGGGGTTGGAACTGTTGTTGAAATAAGTTTGGTTGGTGTTGGCTTTGATAACTGAGTTGTTGTTGAGGACCTCTCCTGTATGGGTTCCATTGCCATAGTGATTCTGTTGTTGGGGCATAGGTAACCATGCATTGGGATACTGATAAGAGGGTGGCATTTGATTTGGAGGGGGGGCATTCGACTGGCCATATGGTAGCTGTTTGTTCCAATAATTAAATGTTGGAGGAGAGAATTGAGAATTCATACCTTGACCTCTTGGCTACCATTGTCTCCTTTGTGTGATCAGATAGACAGCCTCTGCTTCCTCATTAGTTGCTTTCATTGATGCTTTTACACTTGGTAGAGAAGGATATTGGTCAGTGGCATGGTCTAATTCACAAATAAGGCATACCTGGACATTGTTCAGTGGGCACTCCCTTGGTGGATGTTTCTTCCTGCATTTTGGACAGAAAATGCATAATACTTGCTCTGGTTCTACTTGTTTCTGTTTGACCTACAAAGTATCCATTTGTGAGGCAAAAGAGTTAATCATCTCTGTTTTGAAACTTTCTAACATATTACTTATTTCTATTTGTGTTCCTCCTCCATTGGTTGATTTATTTACCCTTGAAAAAGTAGTATCCTTGGTAGATGGCTTATTCCTTGTAGATCCTTGAGAACATATTTTGTAGAGGTATACAATGTCCTCATAGGATTCCTTAGATATATCTCCCTTGCCAAGCATATTCAGCATATCTAAACAATCTTCTCTAACTCCTTTTAGAAAAATGGTTTTCATAATGTCCTTACTCACATACGGATGGCCAGACCATTGTAGATTGTATTGGAGTCGCTCCACAAAGTCTTCAAGGGTCTCGTCCTCCCTCTGTGACATTTTGAACAGTTCCTCTCTTTGTTCCCTTGTTCGACAGTAGTCTTGGTATTTGTGCGGGAAAAGCTACCTCATTTGTATCCATGTTGAAATGTTTTCCCCTCCAAGTCTCATGAACCATCTTAACGCATTTCCTTTTAATGTGGCTGGAAACAGTTTAAG
>SNQJ01S0090404.1:0-11785 GCA_010110895.2 Picea sitchensis | reverse complement strand
CCAAGTGTTGGTCATATGTTGGGGCGATTTTTTCTGATGGGGAAAAGGAACAAATAGGCATACTTTCGAATGCTCGATTTCTTGAGTATCCAAGTGTTCTGTTCGAGCAGTGTCAACTCAAGGAATCATAAGAGAAAACCAGGCCGATAATATTCAGAGTGATCCGATGCAAGCGAGTACTCAGACAAGCGTTGATGGAAGCTCGAAGATTCCAAACAGCTGGTGCTCTCAAACCTGTGACCAAGTGTCAACGCTAAGCAGTACATGAAAGCCAAGTATCAGAGGTTAATCTTTTCAAATGTGTTTCACCTATTGAGTTTTTAGCAATGTCATTTCACAGATCCTGGAGAAATATAGGGTTATGAAAACCTTATTCCATCAAGCATCCATGACACAGTGCTTATTTTCTTATTTGATGACAACAAGAATGAGACTCTGAATATTACTTCCAAAGTTGCCTCTTACAAGTCCTTCATTTGCAATTTCAGTTGGATATATCAGTGTTATCTATGATGAATAAAAAGGTGAGGATATTAGTTCTTTTTTATGCTCCTATGAAAAAGGTTTATTAGTCTGAGCATGAATCTTGGTAGAATAGAAAATGATGTTGAAAACAGAGAAAATCGTTCTAGATGAGGATGTAGACAGTCGGCCAGGGAGACCTGCTAGGGTGGCAAGAGAGCCCAGACATGTACCATTTGTTGATCAGGTTCCCTAAGATCCATTATATCGACCTAACACAGTATTGCCTCAGCATGCACCATATGTTGATGCTTATTATTTACAAGCATAGGATCCTTATGTCTCTGTGTATCAGAGGCAGGCTCTACCACCTTCAGATCCATTTCCTATGAGAAATGGGCTGGTATCAGATTTTGATTATCATGGTGTGGATTCAGGGCTTGAATATTAACACCGTCAGAGAATAAGAGAGAATATTTACCTTGATGAGATCAATAAGGATTATGTGCCAAGAGAAGCTAACTATGGTGAAGCTGCACTGCGTAGAGATGACTTTACATCTCCACCCAGGCATTCATATTCTTCACTGATTGGTTCATCTTCACTGTATCGATGATGATTGAAATTTTATGATTTCTGGATGACTTGGTTTCTTACAATTTTAAATTGTTAATCTTTGGAGATATGTTTCATGCTTTGTTTTAGTTTTTCAAGTTGCCAGCAAGGTGAAAGAGATCAAGCAAATCTCCTATTTTTAGACAAAAAACTGCATGTCTGCCAAGGTAGCATTTTCAACTTTATCCAGCAGCTAATGAAGACATGTGGCAGAGTATTCCCATAATTCTAGGTCAATTCCAGATTTGTTGAGAAGAGGATAAATTGCATATGTGGCAGGGGATCAACTATTTTTCTAGTATTTTCGAATTTTGTGAAAACAAACCATGAGGAAGCATTTGATTACAAGTGAAAGATGAACATGTGGAAAAGTCATATTTAAATTTGTGGGCACTGTTGTTAAATTTGATCATCGATCTCAGGAACAAGAATAGTAAGCAGAGGATCCCAGATTTGCCATCAATTTGAGATATCTTGGAAACAATTTAGTTTGTTTTAGATTTTGTTATGATTTTGTTTCCATAAAAATCAGAAAATAGTTATTATTATGAGGCCTATTTAAGCAAAGTTTTGTAATAGAGGCAAAGAGGGGGGAAGCGAGAGGGTTCATGATAGATTAGAATGAAGGACTGAGACTCTTTTTCATGATTGTAAAGCAGGAACTTTTTCATTTTACACTCAATGCTACAACCCTTTTGATGAGAAGACTTTCTCCTCTAATATATTTCTTCCTTTTCTTACCTGTAAAACATGTTATCTTTGCAACGCATTGAAATTATCTTGTTATGTTGATAAGGTAGTGAAGATTTCACTGATTTCTTTCCTATTCCAAGACTTGTTTTTAAGTACCTTATTCTTTGTTTCTAAATGGCATTTAGGATCAGGAATCTTCCTGTGTGGATGAACAKATTAGGCACTTGCATACTTCTTTATTCTTATGTTTTTATCTGCTTTGTTAAATTGGATACCATTGACTAAGTGAGTGTGATCGAAACTTATTTACAATCAGGAATCGGTATTATCTTTCTTCATTTACTGCTGAAACCTCCAACCTTTCAAAAACCCAATATACATTTATCCATAAAAACCATTGTAATAACTAAGATGTGATAGGCTTGACCCTATAGCAGTCTAGGGGCAACTTCTAGCACTAACAGGTAGGTTGTCTCGCATTTGTTAATGGTATATCTCAATGGCCGGTAGTCAAACGATGTCTCATTATGTTCGACCTCAACTCCTTTATTCACATGATGTAGACTTGCACCTTTGGCGTATGTGTAGAAGACTTGAATACATCATTATGTGGTTGTAGCTTTCCTAAGATGTTGCTTCCCTTTCATTGGACCAGCACCTATTTGACTTCAGTAATCATGGGACATCAGATTATACTCCATTGTATACAAATATCTTCATATTGGTTTTGAGACTGGTTTCACTAGGTCTTCTTCATGACTACGACAGCTTTTGGCATGTAACTGCATTTGTATTTTCCTATTCATTGCCAGAGACACTTATTTGGTATATTTTTTTAATGGATCTGCACTATATTTTTGGCATCCATGTATGCAAAGTCAGTACAGAATGTAATGAGCAATCATGTTCGTCCATCTGGTTCTCTACCAATCCAATCCTAGGTTATTTATAATGTATTTTAGCCATCACAGATACCCCTCTGACCTCACACATTAGGGGGCATCTATTATAGAAAGATTTGTCTCACCATTTCTATCTTGCATAGAGGGCCTTTTTCCATTTCCCTATGTAGACTTGTCATCCCCTTTTGATGAATCCATAGCTAAAAATACATATTTTTCCACATATACGTGCCTTATCTACTATACAGCATGCGCATACGTGGGCTGCTCCACTACAGCCCACGTACATCGAGATTTGTGCCAGAAAATACAAAAATGAAGTCGGGTTTCCATGTCATGACAGAAGATCTCTGATCCTTGGCCTTCCATATATTGGAAACATTCCGACTCGGCCCTTCAGTTGCATTTCGAAGGCTATAAAAGCACAATTCTGAGCTATGGAAAAGAGGAGAAAGAATTCAACTTTGAGAGAAAAGTTACTCTGGAGAAATTACTTCATATTGAGGTTGCATCCCTTTTTCCCTCAAGTCTAAACACAGTTTTCAGCTCCCAAGCTCTTTCCCTATTGTTGAGAGAACCTCATTGTATCTTTTCTATGAGCTTGCCTTTGGTGGAGGATTGAAGTGGTGGAGGCCTAGTTGGAAGGAACTTGGTATCTTGGTTTCGAACCGTGCCAACACGGAAGTCTGTAATGTTTTCACTTCTACTGATCATTTATTAATAGAAATACTCCTTTCTCATCCAATTGGTATCATGCAAATATATGATTATTATCCATGGGCATATTTGTAATGTTTATTAATGGATAATGCTATCTAATGTGCTAACCCCTTTATATTATCACTATATACTTGCTCTGCTTCTTTGTAGAGAACTTGTTGCAGGTAAAAATCTTTGGGTCAAAGTACTCAACAGTGGAACATCATCAAACATTGGATCAAGGTAGGCCTCTTTCTTATCTTGCACATTAGTTTATGTAGCATACATTGGAGTTGAGTTGATTTCTGCAGTTATACATGTCTGTTGTGGTTTACCCTGGCCATAGAGAGTTTTTCCCTCGTAAAAAACAGTTAAGCCTTTGCACCCACCCCTCGAAAAGGGGGAAATGAATGACATAATCATGGCCATAGTCCCTCTTCCAGGTTCTCAGAAGCATCCTCATGAATCAGACAATTCAGACAGTGACAAAGAAGCACCCTTTGCTTTAGCAGCTCAAGATTATGGCATTTCCTCAGACCATCTGGCTTTGGTGGAGAAAGTTGTTGAGCCTATCATCTCCTTTGGTTGGATTGATGTTCATAAGAAAAAAGGCAGAAAGGATCCTCTCTAGCCAACACAATGATATGACCCTTTCTCCTTTTCTTGTAATGTTTCATCTCGCTTGCCCACACACTCCTTGTGGCTCTCTTTTAGCAATTCTCTCTTTGGGGGGTATTTTCCCATCAACAAATCAATGTATCACTTTGTACTTTTTCCTGGATTTAATAGAAGGATTCTCATCTATTTTTACTTATAATATATATATATATATATATATATATATATATATATTGTTGATATAAAAACAGGGTAAATTCTTCAAAAGAAAGAGGTTTAATATATAGATATAAATGCACTTATTTTCAAAGAAATGTTTCTGTTTCAATGCAATGCAAATGTAAATATTTCACTTTCGATGTGATGCACAATTCGATTGAGATATATCATAGCTTATGCAATGCGCTAATTTAATGTTTTTTTTTTCTTTTCACTTTGTATGATAAGAATGCACCCTAGAAACTAACCCTANTTCTCATCTATTTTTACTTATAATATATATATATATATATATATATATATATATATATTGTTGATATAAAAACAGGGTACATTCTTCAAAAGAAAGAGGTTTAATATATAGATATAAATGCACTTATTTTCAAAGAAATGTTTATGTTTCAATGCAATGCAAATGTAAATATTTCACTTTCGATGTGATGCACAATTCGATTGAGATCTATCATAGCTTATGCAATGCGCTAATTTAATGTTTTTTTTTTCTTTTCACTTTGTATGATAAGAATGCACCCTAGAAACTAACCCTAAATGAAAACTGAAATCTTTTTGTTTCTCTGAAAAGTACAAAACAAGATTCCAAAAGAAAGCATGCATACAATGAAATTATCTTTCTAAAATGCAAACGCAAAGGGTAAGGAAGAAAGTTCACAAGCACACACTCTTATGCTTTTGTTTATATAAATAAATCAAGAAAACAAGAAGGTAGAAGGAAAGAAAGACCGCAAATAGATGACCAAACACCCTATAAATAAATTTAAGAATACATCAGAGTGTAGTATACATCTGAAGAAACTTTCTCAGGACCTAAAACCATCAAAATCCAAAAGCAACCTTGAAAAAACAAGAAAGTTGAAAAAATAAATTTGGACTTTTCTTATAATCTTGAAAAAAAAGAAACAATTCCTAAAACCAAAAAGAAAGCTATAAAGAATCACAGGATCCAGGAAGACCCTATAATACAACAACCCTAACTTCCAGTGATCTGAAAAGAGAAGAAAACTCAAACCAAAAACATGTGTGCAACTGTTATACAAACAAGTAGTGTATGTATGTGACTGTGTTCATGAAACATCGCATATGTATACATTTGTACTCAAGGAAAAACGCATACACCAAGTAAAATTCCTCAAATATGAGAGAAAATGGTCTGAAAGACTCAAGAAGGAATGCAAAATCAAGAGCATGCTATATAATGGTCAAAGCCATAGAAAAATCTTAAAAATAAATACAAACCACAAGTACCCCTAACGAACCAAAAAGGGAGTATCATGAGTGGAGTCACCAATTTTGTTACGGAAAACAATGTCCTATGGGTATAGGTCAGGGACATAACAGAGTGATACCCTAAAATACCACTCTCACACTCAAATCAAGGAGTCAATTAAGAATAAATACTTTGAAATAACTAACCTTAAAAGGAGAGAGAAGAGAACAAACCTGGAATCCAACGTTTGATGTCGATCATGTGTGAAGACTTTCACTCCAACACTCTTCCACAAGAATTATTTGGAATCTCTTTCACACAAAGAGAGGAGCAACTGCAAATAGGTAGTTATATGATAACTAACTAAAATAGGATCATTACAACTTTCATAATAGATTCAAATTATATGATGTAAAATACATTATAAACATGAATCAACATATTAAATTCATTGAGAACGAGATATCTTTGATTATGAACAACATAAAATTTGTTTACAACCTATAACCTCTATGGAACGGTGCCAAAAATGGGCTCGAATTTCCTCCTCCCAAGGCCAAAGATGATAAGAAATACCTCCAATACTTTGTGCTCAAACAGATCCAAGGAAGGAAAATGATTTCTTCCTAACAAGATAGGGACAACACAACTTCTGAAAACAAGGGTTTCCATATGTAAAGGAAAATCTTGGATGCAAGGGGAAAATGGGACTTTTAGGACTATAATGAAAATTCCATCATAAGGATGCATTTATTTGTTATGTGTTTCCTCCACCCCAAGGCTCTAATTTATACTCCTTTTTGACAATTGGAGTAGTTATGGACGAGCTATAGGAGGTCAGTAGCCTAAGGAACCCATCAAAACCACTTGAAAAGTCGGGATTTATAATTTTTTTGAGCCAAATTAATATGTGTGTGGGTTTATGACTGGAAACCAACATATGTATGTGGGATGCTTTAAGGAAAATTCACATACATCAAGAAAAATGGGGTTTATTTAAGTATTTTTGAGGAGGGAACAGAGGAAAAGGTATTGCAAGTAGGGAAAGGGATGCAAATAATGACAATAAGTAGTCATAATAATATGTGGTGTCAAACGTCCCTATAGAAATCTTCTTGTTGTCATGATACTCCTGACTATAGAGGAATAGGGAAGGACCTGCAATGGTTGTCTATTCGAAATCTAGAAAAAAAAAAAAAAGATAGAGCAACAAGATGTGGAGGGGTCAATGGCTTCATGGCCTATACACTCCCATGAGAATATAGAGACACTAATTAATGCGTTCCCATCTTTGTAGTAGCTAGTAGTCATGATGAATATTATTTCTTCTTATCCTTTCCCATCTCTGCACATAATATTTGCATAATCTCTCTTCGAGTCTAGGACTGAAGTATTTATAAGGCACCTTATGGCCATTTTGAATATAATTTCATTTGGAGGTTTCAGGGGGTCCTTCATGGTTTTGAAAACCACCAAGCCGGGGGGGCATGCTCCCTTGTTAAATTTCCACATCAATACTACCAAAAATGTGGTTTAAATAAAACCATGAATTTAATGATCCATAAAACATATTTCTCTTTGTCACTTAGTTTTGGCTAGGCCATATGATAATTGAGATTAGGTGCTAGACACACGGCTCAAATTGGTGTTTGGCTAAAAAATATCATGGCTCAAAAAAACTTTAAATGGAAAGGATAAACTATATAGACTTGAAGACAAAATAGCCAAGTCATTCTAGGATTGAGGAAGGAATAGATTTGCACTTAGATTTGACATGGGAATTATAATTATAAAAATAATTATAGAAGGATACAATAAAGGTTTAATTAAAAAAAAATTAGAATCCTAATGATGGGAATTAATTGCAATGACTTGTGGAGCCAAAAAAAAATTGGTGACTGGAAGCTTAGCAGATTTGAGAAAAATGAAGTGAGCAGTTGAATAAAAGATTTGTCAGAGTCATTTCATGTTACAACATTAGGCTCCATCTGAGGATGGAAGCTTTCTATGAGGAGTCAAAGAAATGAATACCAGGTGCTTTCACTATTTCTTGAAAAGTGTCTTTATCCATTACTACAACATGTAAATGGTTGAACTTGTAACCTTGTACCTTCTCTCGAACCATCTCTATAACTAAACTGTAAACTGAAAAAGGGTTTGTTCTATAAGATGAAATCAAACTACCCTAATGTAAACCAAATTCAAACAGAAAATCAAATGCTCGAACTGTGAGATTATTCAATCACACCCTACTCTAACCAACTGAACTTAACTTGGTCAGGTATAAGAAAACTTCCAGTGATACAAAGTAAGCATCTTCATGATGGAATGAACCTATTGTTTGAAACTTGTTGAGAAATCATAAAAGGAATATAATATCTGCAATAAAAATTCCGTCGACAACTTATACTTACAGTCACAAACTGATAATGTAATCATGTAATCTACAACATTTGGGACTTTTGAAAAAGTAGACTCCATCCAAACTTCTATTGGATCTTTAAGATCATGAAAAGTTTCCTCATGATTCAAAGAACATAACTTCTCTTGTGTAAACTCTACTTCATTGTTATAATAGTGATCCTCTTGTTCTCCTTGAAACAACTCTTGAATATCATAGGCTTCATAACAGTGAAGGGAAGAAAAATCTTCTTGAATATGTTGGCATTCTTCTTGGGCATAATTTTTTTAATAAGAACTCAATTCGACAAGATTATCATATAATTCATAGGTTAGCAACATACTTTTTGAAACTTTTGTAGGTTCTTGAATCTTTTCATCAATTTCAAGAAAACGAAAAGTAACATATTGAACACAATATTGATTTTGATTAATAGGTGAAGAAGAAATAACTATCTCTTATTGATGATTTTCATGAATCTGTCCATAACTGACATCTTCTTCATACCCAACTTCAAAAGATTATTTCTCCTCCTCATTACCACAAGAAAGGTTTTATGTATTCTCTAGAACTAACTCTAATTCTTCATTGCAACAGTGTTCTAAAAGAATTGTAGCTCTGAAAATTATTCTAAAGTGATAATGAAAACATGCATGAAATTCTCTCAGAGAAGAAACACTACCAGGAGATAGAGTTTTGCATCGTTGTCGAGCATGTCCTTCGAAAGGGACCATGAACATTTTCATGAGAACATCTTCATGAAAAATTCCTATTTGAAGCATGTACTCACGAAAATCTATCAGGTGTTGTGCTAGAATTTGATTATCATCTTCTATGAATCTAGGGAGGTTGTCTCCCCGGTCTTATGAACTAGGCATAACAATAGGAAAACCAGGTACATGTCAAAAATTGAAAGGAGCATACCTTGTAGCCATATTAGAAACAATTTAACTTGACATTTGAATAGAGTGGAGTCACCGATGAAGTCATAGTGGAGTAGAATTAGAGTGGAGTCGCTAGGTGAATAACCAAATAACATGATGTCTAACCCTTTTTACCTTCAAGAACCAGATCTGATCTACACAAAAACCTAGGGAAAATATCTCGAACCTTCGCTCCCCGACAACGATGCCAAAAATATTTTGTAACTTGATATTATTCATGGCTTCTTAGGAACAATGCCAAGACATCTAAAAACCTACTTTGGGCCACAAGTTGGCTTTTGGACCAAAGGGGGCTTCCTCACCCAACATAAGATGATTGAATTTTCAATTTCACCAGGCAACAACTCTCAGTCATTAAGCTCATGATGCCAGATTTGAATGTTTAAGAAAAGGATAAATAAGGTTGAAAATAATAATGACAGATTATTGGAATAAACAATTGTAACCTCATAGATCATAAGCCTAATGTATTGGGCATGGAGTCTAATCCAACAGATCACAATGGATGATAATGAAAGGTGGAAAAAAAGGAGAAGACACAACAAATCTTAGAATTAGTGGTGAGTAAGGAAGTACCTATGAGTATGAAATCAAGAAAATATTATCTTGCAGAGCATTAGACAATGAATCCAACAATAAATAAATGCATAGGTTGGGCACATATTATGAATCCAACCACATAAAAATAAAATAAAATAAATTACAAATGTATGCACATGTTTCTATCGAATGTGACAACATCATTAAATCAATCAAAACACATAGGAAAATAGTGGTATTCGTACCAAATTCTTGTCTCTAATTTGATCGATCGTGCTGCTAATTACAAAATTAATATATAAAACATAGATGAATTTAAAGAGGCTTAATATAGAAAATAGAAAGAGAACATAAGGCTATGGTCTAGATAATATATGAATCCATAGATTAAACTTTGATGTTTGACAAAATCACAATATCACCATGGGATTCATTCAGAAGACACAATATTTGCTACCAAAAATATCTTAACCTAATAACCTTATTTTTTTCATGAAGTCCTATGTTGTTGCTTTTAACTCCCTTGAATGTTTCCTTCATGCCTCTAATTTAGAAACAAATTTTCCAAAATATAATGTGATGCTTGAGATAGATTGACACCTCCTTGGTTAACTGTCCAATTTCTATGAAAAATAGGATTCTTGTTATTGTCATCACGTTTCTAATATTCTCTTGTTGCCACTAGTTTTCTTTGTGACCTTTTTCCTATCAATAAGATCGACAAKATCACCATGCATTGTAGTCATTGTTGAATATATGAGAATCATCTTTCTCTCTATTTTATCGGGTATTGGTAAGGATAGCGTCCTATCCATGTGTYATGTATGGYGTAAGGCCCAATCAATGGATTTGGGCATTCTCTTTGTAACAATAAAAACAGTTCCCTTCTTATGTTTCGAAACCATCAAGTTCAACCAAGAGTTGATTTATAATATCTCCATGATATTTTGATTTGGTGTCTCACTTTTTCCCACGAACAATTTCACCATAAACATTAATAGCATAAACAATAATTGCGGAAATTCACTTACTTCATCCAAAAAAACACGATATTTTCACCCTAATTGCAGAAATATCCATCCAAAGTTAGAAAAACCATCCATAAGAGACCTTTTTGAGCATAATGCAAGAGAGAAGAGCTAGTTACCCACAAAAGGGAGAAAATTTCAGAAGTCACCCACAAAGGGTGAGTGATAGATGATCATAAAATGAAAATTATGGTTTTACATTTTATATGGAGCTACCCTAACACAATTTTTCACATAAAATATAAAAATAAAAAAGGTGGGGCCGACCCATCATTTAACCCTTTACAAAATTCTAAAGTGAAAAAATAAAAATAAAAGTAGTCGGTGACACGTGTGGGATGTCAAGTCTCCTTAGGAAAGGAGGGAGCCTCCAAAGGACATGTGGAATCAATATGGAGTAATGTGGGAGAAATTGATGTCTCTCCTTGCCAAATGTCATGCCATGTATTGTCAGTTTCCATGAAGACACCAAAAGTTAGCTCCATTGTTGATCTAAAAATGATGAAGACTTGTATTCTTGAAAATATTTGCAATTTTTAATTCAAGTGTTCTTATGAAAATGGATCAATTTTGCAAACACAAATTTTATAGAAATTACATATTCAATATGCATATAAACAACAACAAATAACAGTGAACAGAAAACACATAACACAACAAATGGTAAAGGAGTTCACCCCTCTCTTGGACTACATCTCCTGGTCTAGCTTCCAATGGAGCTTTTGTATTATTTGCTCAAAGTGATAAAATATGTGCTTTACAATGCTCAAAATTCCAAATAGATGGCTCCAATGGCTTTAGAATGTCCAAAAACCCCTAGCTGGGCTTTTTCAGCGCCTCGTTTGGCCAAAAATTGAAGAAGATAGGCTTCCTGGAAGTTCCCCTTCAAACTTGTTGTCTCTGGATCGCCAAAATTCACCTCTGCCTTCTCAACCTAGCCCCGACGTGCATATATGTGTTAAAACCCAGCACTGGGTGCAACCGCAAAACGGTGCAAACTGTAGGATGGTTAGGGCACGCCTAGCCCCTAACCGCCAAGTTCGTGGGCATATAGGCCAGCATATGACCCCGCGCATATACTAAAAGGGGTCAAGTTTTTTAAACCACATGGTAACGGTCGGAGGGAACACACGTCGGTGGTTCCATAGCATACACATATGACCAGGGGCCGAGGCTAAGCCCCGGCCCGGACCACGCCCCAACTCACAACAATAATCAATTTAAATAATTTTTTTACCGTATATATAATAAGAATCAAATGGTGGTGCGCCAGTTGGGCTGCCCTTCCCAAGGCTCTTCCCCTGCCCAAAGGTCGCGGGGTCGATTCCTGCCAACTACATAGATTTTAAACCATAGCTAAGGTGACACGTGGCGGCCATTGATTGGGCCACGTGTCATCATTCCATTCGCCACCAATGCCATGTGTCAAGAAACGATTC
>SNQJ01S0090403.1:57599-72440 GCA_010110895.2 Picea sitchensis | reverse complement strand
TCCATCCTCTTTATCCTCTATGAAATTCTCAAATAATTGTCCAACTTCTTCCTCTATATAACCTGCAATCACATACAACGGGTTAAAATAAAAAATATGAGGGTTACTATCCTCATCCAATTCCCTTATCAACACATCATCATGCTGATATGAACTATGCAAAGAGTTCATGACACTTTATGCAAGTCTCTCTTTCTCTTCATATCATTCTCCAAGGATATCTCCTTCCTCTGGTTCACAATAAAAAATTCCCATCCCATACTCAGATGCTTTGAGTTCCTTCTTCAACTTGACCTAAATACACTGCCTCAACCTTATCTTCAACAATTTCCATCTCACCTTCTTCTTTCTCAGTATCCAACCATACCATTGGTGATCCAGATTTTATGAGAAGAAAAAAATGAATACAGATTATTATCAAAAGATGTTGAACACAGAATAATAGATATACAATAAAACTGGTTTCTATTCAATAAGGAAATATGTTGAAACTATAAAATGCAACGGAAAACAAGCTTGCTAGAATGGTGGTGGATTATCTATGAAAAGAGATGTGACGACTGCGCTCATTCGCCAGAAACTCATTAAAATGAGGCTCTAAAGGTATTTTTACAATAAACATGAATGTAAAAAACCATAGACATCCAAAAACCTAACCCTAGGAGATAAAGCGCCAAAAGTCATGTGGGCCCTGTTTGGGTAAGTTAGTACATCAACTTCCCGAGGTCGTAACTTTTGCATACGATCTCCGTTTTAGGCGCACAATATCCCGTTGGAAAGGTCTATCCGAGGAATAAACATGTTTCTTGTGGCGAGCCCTACACGTGTTGACTGTGGTGAGCCCTAAAAACATTGTTTAGGGCCTCAAAACAACCCCGAAAGTCAGGGATCCAAAAACTAGGAAAAAACTGCCGAATTGGTAAATTGCCAAAATAAGCCAGTTGGAATTGGTGGGAGGCCACTGAAATCCATATGGATCAATCCTCCCCCATTAGGAAGCAATGGTCTCCATTGCGTTGAGTGCCCCCATTAGATGAGGAAATTTCTGCTGAATTTGGCCTTGAGTGAGCCACTTTCCTTAGTGCAAGAGCTGCCCTGCTTTGACAACTCGATAAAGATGGACCCTTTGCTACCGAGTGCCCTTGACCTATTTGTCCACAATATGATCATTGGATTACTATTGTATGCAGTTGGGGTTGAGGTCTGTTGGTGTCAGTTGTTCTGCTATCTCTGAGGTGTCCAATAATGGTGGCAAATAAGGTCGAAGGAGATCCACGTTGAACATTGGGTGCAAGCCAAGGAAAGGAGGAATGTTTAGCTCAAAAGCATTATCACCCACAACCTTGGTGATGGTGTATGACCCACAACAGAGTGGGCGAAGCTTCCGATGGGTTTCGGTAAGGAGTTCTTTCTGCAAATGCAACGAAACTTTATCACCCACCTGAAACTTATGTGGCACCCGATGTTGATCATGACGCTGCTTGTACTTGTCATTGGACTTCTGTAGGATATCCTGAAACTTTTGACGGATGTCATGGATCGACTCAATGAATCGGGCATCTTTGTCCTCTTCAGTTTGAGAAGGATATGAGTCAGACGAGGTGACCACAAGGGGTAATGCAACATCTATGGGAGCCAATGGTTGGAATCCCAACCCCACCTGAAAGGGGCTGTGGCTAGTTGAGATATGAAAGGCTCGGTTGTAGCTATGCTAGACATAGGGAAGACTCTCATCCCATGTGAAAGGGTTCTTTGAATTATACATGCGCAGGATATGCATGATCATTCGATTTACAACCTTGGTTTGGCCATCTGTCTGGGGGTGGAAGGTCGTGGATTTGTTGAGCTTGGTGTCTAGCAGTGACCAGAGGCTTGACAAGAATGTGTTGAGAAATCGACTGTCCCGATCTGAAAAAATGGTTTGTGGTATTCCAAAATGTACCCAGACTCATTCAAAGAAGAGCTTGGTAGTATCCTTTGTTGTGATGCTCTTCTTGCATGCGACCAAAATCTCCATCTTATAAAAGCGATCAACAACCACAAAAACACAGTCATTTCCTCGCTTGGTGGATGGGAGGCCCGACATGTAGTCCATGGAGATGGATTCCCATGGATTTTCAGGAGTAGGCAGAGGGGTGTACAATCCCTGTTTCTTAGTGTTCAGTTTGGAAATAACGCAGGAAATGCAGGACTTGATATACTTGTTGATTTCTTGTCGAAGTTTCGGCCAGTAGAAATGTTTCTGCAGCATTGCCACTGTCTTTTCGATGCCGAAGTGTCTTGCCACCCGACTGTAGTGGGTTTCCCAGATCATCTTCGCTCGATCGCTTGATGAAATGTAGATATGGCCCATAAAACACAACAACCCATCCTGAAGATGGAAATTAGCGACAACTACGTTTGCTCCCAACATTTGGTAGGTGGTGGCGAAGTCCGGGTCTATCTCATAGAGTTGGGGCCATCCAGAGGTCTCACGGTCACAAGAGTCTAGCACCGTGGTGAGTTCCGCGACTGGCGGTATGCTGAGGCAATCAACGATGCAGTTAGTGTTTCTTTTTTTATACTTGATGTTGAGGTGGAATTGTTGCAAGTATGTGGACCACTTTCGATGGCGGTCATTATGCAATTTTCCTTGTGTCTGCATGAACTGCAGTGTCTTATGATCAATGTGGATGATTGTTTGCTTCCCAAGAATGTAATGTCTCCATTGGCGATAGGCTTGCACAATGGAGTACATTTCTTTGTTGTAAGTAGGGTACTTACGGACAACATCTGATAGTGTCTCACTGTGATAGGCCACAGAGTGGTCATGCTGAGTGAGAATGGCACCCATAACATAGTCAAAAGCATCTGTCTCGATATCAAAGGGTTGTTGCAGGTCCTGTAGTGAAAGTATTGTGGCTAAGCACATGCACTACTTCAAATCATCGAACGCTTGTTGTTGGGACTGACCCCACACAAATTTCACCTTACCAGCACCCATGCTTACTTGGGTGAGGGCCCATGCAATATGGGAGAATCCCAACACGAACTTGTGGTAGAAATTGGCAAGGCCTGAGAAGCTTCGAAACTCAGTGAGTGTGGTTGGGGCTGGCCAATCACGGATGACTTAGATCTTGGTTGGATCCACATGTACACCATGTTGATCAATGATGTATCCCAGGTAATGGATCCTGTCCATGCCGAAGGAACATTTTTCCAAGTTGGCATATTGCTTGTGTTGTCACAGGGTGTGCAGAACCTGCTGAATATGTTGCAAGTGTTATTCCCAAGTCTTGTTGTAAATGAGAATGTCATCCAGATACACCACTACAAAAGTATTGGTGAATGGTCGGAGGATATCCTCCATCATCCTCATGAAAGTGGCTGGAGAATTTTTCAAGCCAAAGGGCATGACCAACCATTCAAAAAGACCTTCCTTTAACTTGAAGGCATTTTCCATACATCTGTCTATTCTATTGGGACCTGGTGGTAGCCTGAATTCAGATCAATCTTACTAAATTATTTGGCCCCCATGAGCTGATGAAGGAGGTCGTTGATTCGAGGAATCAGGTATCAGTTTCTGACTGTGATTTTATTCAGGGCCCGATAATGAATGCAAAGTCACCAGGTTCCATATTTCTTCTGTACTAACACAATTGGGCTCTTGCAAGGTGATGAGCAAGTTCTTGGATATGCCACTTGATCTCCTCATTCTCTAATAGAGAGTGACGATAGACTATCCCATTGGGTAGTGGTGCATTGGGGGTCAGATCGATGGGGTGCTTGACCTGACAGTGCAAAGATACCTCGATAGGTGAGGAAAAGATATCCAAGTATTCTTCCACAACCTTATCCACTTGCTTTTGTTTTGTGGAGAGATCGGCTGCAGAGACCCTGGATGTGGCTGCAATATTTCACTCATTCTGAGAGCGAATCACGAAGAAGAAAAAATTCCCCATCCGAGAGATGACCTTCCTGCATTTCTTGGCATAGATCAAGGAAATAGCAGTAGGTGGGATTGCCTCAGGTATCCTGTACAATTTCTTGTTCAAAGTAATAATAACACTGCGAGGCCTAGACTCATATAGAGCATGGAGTTTCCATAAATATGGTTGGCCCAAAATAACATTACAAACTTTGAGAAGGGAAACATCACACAATACCTCATCTTTGAAGTGCTTGATGCCATATGATAGGCGACATTGTTGGCTGACACAGATGTCGCTTCCTTGGAGGAGCCATCTGATGGTGTAGGGCTGTGAGTGCAGCGTTGTCGGTGGGGCGATTCACTTGAAAACCTCTACTGAGATGAGGTTCTTCTGGATACTGCTATCAACGATGAAGTACAATGGGGTACCCTTCACCTACATCTGTGAATGAAAAAGGCGTTCACCTTCCTCTTGCTCGTCTGGTTCACAAGGATGGAGCTTGGTGGTAGAAATGGTAGTACTAGGTTCTGCATCAATGATTTGTCTCTCCTTTTCTGTCTCTGACTCAGAGTCGGAACCCGCATCTGATTCAAAGGCTTTCACCTCAGCCACCAACGAATTCTTTGAGCAGAAATTAGTAGTGTTATGCCAAGGGCTCTTATGGAAGTCGCACCACTTCTCTGTATCTTTCTTTGTCTTTCCGGTGTCCTTCTTTGCAAGTGGCCTGGACTGGTTGTATTTAGGCAGTCTGTCTTTACTCTGTCCTTTGTTCTGAGGGTTGGGGACGCCCTTTCCTATATTTTGCTGTGCGGGGTTCACAGGCCCAAATTTCCATGTCTTTTGTTTGATCTTTTGCTCGATTTTGACGACATATCGGTAGGCCACGCCCAAGGATGAGATGTCCAAAAACTCCATTTCATCTTGGATGTATCTATGAAGACCACCGCGATACTTGAGCACCATATTTCGTTCAGAATATTTGATACCCAACTTGGTGCACAAGGTATGGAAGATATTTGTGAACTCGGACACTACTTGATCTCTTTCCTGCCGCAGTGTGGTCCATTTTGTATACAGGTTGTAATAACTTCTAATAGGGTAGTATTGTTCCTTAATAGCATCCCAAAAGTACTCCCAGGTGACCGCGACTGTAAATAATGAGGGTTCCTATGTTTCCTTCTGCTCACAAAAAGTTTCCCACAAATCTTTGACATGGGGAACAATTTTGAGGAGAGAAAATGTAATCTTTTCTCTATTCGAGAAGTTATGGACAGAGAAATACCCTTCTAGCATATTCAACCATTTTTCTACATCATTTGCATCTATCTGACCTTCAAATATAGGAATATCGAAGTTGATTTATACCTTGAAGGGGGCGGTGCCTCTATTTGAGGACGATGCATTGCCTATTGGTAGTTGCTGAAGGATTTGCGCAAAACTATCCATCATCTTGTTCCTCTGTTGCGTGAGGGATTCATCGAGAAACATTTTGAATGGATCTCCTGTCCCATCATCTTTATTTTCTCTCACCATGAGAGGTCGCTTGGGCATGTGAGAGATTTTGTCCTCAAGAGAAACAAGCTCGAGACCCAATTCTTTGTACCCTGACCTCGTTGGGGACATGTATTAAGAATGTCAAGGAGCAGACTGTTCTGATACCACTGATCCAGATTTTATGAGTAGAACAAAATGAATACAAATTATTATCAAAATATGCTTAACACAGAATAACAAATATAGAGTAAAATTGGTTTCTATTCAATAAGGAAATAAGTTGAAACTGTAAAATGCAGCGGAAAATAAGCTTGCTAGAATGGTGGTGGTTGATCTCTGAGAAGAGATGTGATGGATGGTCTCATTCTCCAGAATCTCATTACAATGAGGCTCTCAAGGCATTTTTACAGTAACCAGGAATTTCAAAAATCCTAGACATCCAAAAATCTAACCCTAGGAGATGAAGCACCAAAAGTCATGTGGGCCCCGTTTGGGTAAGTTAGTACATCAACTTCCCGGAGTCGTAACTTTTGCATACGATCTATGTTTTAGGTGCACGATAGCCCGTTTGAAAGGTCTATCCGAGGAATACACATGTTTCTTGTGGTGATCCCCACACATGTTAACTGTGGAGAGCCCTAAAAATGTTGTTTAGGGCCTAAAAAAAACCCCAGAAGTCAGGGACCCGAAAACTAGGAAAAAACTATCGAACTGGAAAAATACCAAAATTAGCCAGTTGGAATAGGTGGGAGGCCACCAACATCCATCTGGATCAATTGGTCTTTCTCACCTTCATCTAGCAGTCTTTCTATCATATCGATTCTTTCTTTCAACTCAACCAACTCTATGTCAAAGTCTTCTTGACTCATCCCTTTTATGTCGTTCACTTTGGCATCCTTCTTATTTCTCATGTTGTGGATTCCTTCATGACCATCAGTAGTCATCTTTGTTTCATTTTTTGGACTCTCCTTGCCCACCTATGAGCTTCAACAAGCCTCCTTCATCTCTCTGTAACAACTCTCATTCTTGTTACCAATACCAAGTCATCCTCTTGACATCTACCTGGTTCTCTGCAACAAAACCTTCCTTGAGCTCTCCTGCTCATCAACTTCTAAGGCTTCTTGGTTGTTGCATTCCAACTACTCACCTTCACTTGAAAACCCATGTTTTTCTCATCTCTCAGCAACTTACTTTGTTGACTCTACCACACGCATTACTCTGTTACAATTTTCACTCTACAACTGCATTGTTGTACCATGCTGCTATTACCTACATCAACAATAAATTTGAGACCAAATCAATTTGCAATTTTTTTACCTAAGAGATCTTTCTCCATGATCTCATTCCTCCTTTTCGTTGGAAATCCTAATCAGATCCCAAATATGAACTCAATTTTCACATCTGTTGCCTCTGCAACTTTGCAATTTTATATGTATCCACATGCTGGAACAATCTCCAATATCTGTAAAGAACATCAATGTTCTTTCGCTTCTCCAAAATATCAACCTCTTCAAATTCCTAATCCACCATAACATTTAATTTCCAAAGAGCGTTCTCTACTCTGATAGCAAAAATGATGACCTAACCCAGGTCAAACCCCACAGTTAGGCAGCTCACATATTTTTTAGTTTCTCTATAAGTCCTCAAAGGGACTACCCAAGGATCTCTGCTATAAATAATTCACTCCATGTAGTCTATAAAAATACTAAAACCTCCTCTACACAATGTCCTTCAATATTCGATTAAGTTTTTTTTTAAATTGATCACATCAAATGGATCAATTTAATTTTTCATTCCCTCTAATGTGTTCTTTGTTCTGCATTAAGGATCTAAACATCTTCATTATACCCTATGAATTCCAATTCGTTAATTTGAGCTCGCTATGACTCTCTGGTGCATTCTTTGTTTGCATGCGCTATAGTAGTCATTTCCCTCTCCTCCTATAGAACCTCGTTCTATAACCATAGGATTTTGTGGAGGAGGATTTGGCTCTAAGTCTCTGAATATAAGAGCCTATTCACCATAAAACCCAATCCCACGACTGTGTGCCAAGTATTTCTGGGACTGAGTCCTTGACTTAAATATTAATGCAAAGGACCCTTGAAATCCTTATTACACTATCACATGTCAATACCTTCAACGACTAGGATCATTTCGTATCCCAATCCAGAATTAAATTGCGATCAACTTCTTCACACGAAATAAACCTACATCTGTCGATATTCTCTTCTTTGATCACCATTCAAGGGTCAAGATTACTTCTACACCTCGCTTATGATTTGGCGGTTGGGACTTAACCAAACCTTGGGCGAACGACTGTGATTGTTCTGATTTTATGACTAGATCTAACGGTCAATATGACCTCGACAGGGATCCGACGATTCATGTAGGTTCCTCCTTAAGCTTAATGCGAGATGGATAATCGATCTTGTGAATGATTGATGATCATCAAATATATTCCACAATTCATATCCTCCTTAGCATTTTTTTCCTTCAACAAGAGTTTCGATTGTAACTCTCTTCCACGACTCACAAACTTTCAATTTGAACCGATACCTGCAACACACAATTCCTCGGATATATATGGCCACATTAACACTTGTAAACAGATCCTAATAATCCTATGACTGAGGTATTTATCCAATGAGAAAAAGACTTCCTTCTGACAAAGCTCGAAATAAAGCTTCCTTTTCTCTATTAGTTTAGTACACACAGATTGTACATAGATTACATCATGCTTTGATACCTCCTAGACCTAGATCTCATGCAATAGGTCTTTTTCCTCTCTCTGGCCTGATTACTCATCCAATTTCCCCCCCGATACAATGCCCATAGGCTTACAATTATACTCAACATGGTCTGAAGCTAATCTTAGCTCAAATCCACAAAATTCTCAATAAATCCCTTATACAAACTTCAGATCCATAATATTATCCTAAGATCCTATAATCACTCAAATCCTCTCTTTGAGATCTATCCTATTTAGGTAGTCTCGATTACATTCAAATCTCTCACACTAATTACATTAATATTTAGAAACCAACCATTATCCTCCTTAAATATCTCACTCTTTTAGATACATGCACATAACTCAAGAAATACACCATTTCATTAGGGAACCAACTCCCTTAGTAAAATTTGAGAGACCCTTTAGGTTTGCTCCTTAGGTATTAGATTTGGAAGCTCGGATGCTCCTGCATCAATATTTAACAATAACTTAGTGTGAAACACATGGCGGCTATAAAGACTTAGTGATTCGACCCCTAAAAAAAATTCATGAAATAATTAAAATTTTGGTATCCCAATCATCATCTAGTCATCACCCAATCATTTATGAGTCAACACTCTGTCATAGATGAGTCAACGCCCAATCATATCCCATGTGTCATAGTCTGATAGGGTGCCACATGTCATAGTGTAATTGGGTAGATAAGGTGCCACATGTCATGATACAATTGGTTTCCATGTGTCAATATATAAGTGGTTGACACATGGATTGATTTGATTGGTTAATGAATAATAGAAGAAACTTAAGGTAAAGTGGTTAAGTGGGTGAGGAAGTGAACGAGAGTGGAGAAATAAGGAGAGAGTAGTGGGGAAGGTGAGGGAGAAGAAGGAGTGTGGATGCAGAGTGAGGGATGAGGAGTGAGGGGGGAGTGTAGGTCCGCATGGAGGAGGTATGTATGAGGAGTGAGGAGGCAGTGTAGGTATGCATGGAGGATATCTATATGAGGGAGTGAGATGGATACAAAAATGGTTAAGTGCGGAATTTCGTGAGGGAGGAGAGAGGGGGAAGGGAATGCAGATCGAGGTGAGAGGATAAGGGGTAAGGGGGGATGTGGGGGTAGCTCCACATGAGTGTAGGTCTGAAAGAGAGGAATGAGGGGAGAAATAAAATTACTAAGTATGGGAGAAGGAGTAAGGGAAGAGAGGAGAGAGGAGGGATTAAGGGATGCAGGGGTAAGGAGAATGGGGAGGTAGCCCCGTAAGAGAAAATTAGACTAAGTGTGGGAAGTGGGAAAATGGGGATGGAGAACCAAGAAAATCGAGAACCAATAAAATGCTAAGTATGGAGAACCAAGAAAATGAGACTCATTACTTAGCGTGGTTCCGAGAATGGGCATAATTTTTAGAAAATCTTATTTCAATAAAATTAGCTGTGTTGCACATGAAAAAGCGTTTTTTGGGCGATTGAACGAAAACCTGAAAATCTTGAGCATACAAACTTAGATTTTGAATCCGAAAAATGTGTGACAACGCTGAGACTAAGTGATACACAATGGACTAATAATCTACCAAAATTTCCTTCTTCTGATATGTAATTGTTTTTTTGTTATTCCAAGAGCAAGAAATCTAGGTGATCAAATTTTTTGATCAACAACACCACATTACACACAACGTTGCATTGATTAAACTTAGAGTAATATTAAGGATGCTCAAAATATTTATAAGACTAGAGCTTATTCTTCGAGGGATTCTTGTACAAACTTTAAAGGTTTTTGAGCTCAATAATAAATCTTTGGCTAACAAACAAATTACAAGTAACTTTAGAACAAAATTTATTGTTGGTTAATGTAGAATTGCTTAACCCACATAGATGCTTTTGCATCATTATCAAAATGTGCAATGCACTAATAATTCTTTACCCGCATCTACAATATTTTTTTAGATCATCAAGATTTCTCACATTGTTTTGAAAATCACAATGACTAATGAAATTTATAAAATAAAAAATCTTAATTGTGGCTAAAGCCACTAATATCAAAACCTTATTACTTTGATCCTAGATTTACTAACTAGGAAGACCAAAATCAAATTCAATCCTAAAGCAATTGTGATATAAAGGGAAATGGCATCATCGATTTTGAACAATCGTCTCTCAATATCAAGTTGGATGGTAAGAATGACTCTATAAGGAAGTTTCACATGCAAAGACTTGTTATATTACACAAGTATATATTCCAACTATGGATTACATTCGATTATTCATATGTCTTCTTACACAAATATATAATAATATATACACACATACAAAGATGGAATAAGTATTAAAAAATGGATTTGACAATAGATATTCTTATTAAATCCTTTGTATATCAACCTTTAGAATAATATATATACACATACGAAGATGGAATAAGGATTAAAAAATGGATTTGATAATAGATATTCTTATTAATCCTTTGTATATCAATCTTTACATTATAATGTCTATAAGATAAAGGAAATGACACAATTATAATTAATTGGTAATTGGTATGTTGAATGGTATGATCCCAAGGGGCATATATGGGTTAAATGTATGTGATATGATCCCAAGGGGCATATATGGGTTAAATGTATGTGATATGATCCCAAAGAAAACCCTATCATCATGGCCATTTCAACGAGGGATATAAATCCGTCACTACTTTATATGGAATGCAGTGAAATGAACGTGAACTGGTTCATGCAGATTCTATCTCTGACACGGTATATAGAGTAAAATATACATATAATGAGTAAATATATATGTAATAGCGGTTGACCTAATAATAAACGGGCCACATGTGTAATGTGTGAATATAGAGATCATGTAGTCATTATTGAGGACATGTGATTTGTATGTATGAATCTATTTGAGTATTTGGAGGAGGTTCTCCTATTTTTAACGAGTTATTATTTAACTCATCTCTCTTATCTATCTTGAAGTGGTGCTTCATATTCACATTGGTCTACATGGTGTGTACTTCTTATTTATTGTAATATTTTAAACATTTGGAACATAATATTGAGACAGCTAATAAAAAATAATCTATCATCAAAATCACTATTTGACACATACTCATATACATAAATACATGTCTATATCCCACATACTACATTCACATATAAATATAGTATATATACGTCATCTTCCTTGAATTTAAAATTTTGCTTTATTTGAATGTAGTATGTGGGATATTTTGATTCTTCAAATATTTGTGGATGTTCAATGATATTCTACATAAATGAATGATAATATGGTGGAGATCCACATAAGTTTGCTTAATTGAAGTCTAATTAAGGGTTGAATGACATGTGAACACTCTTTATTTGGTTATTCAATATGAAGTTGTTTAATTACATGCTAATATACATGAAGTTAAGAGGTTTATTTTTTATGTTGTTACTTCATGATAGTTTTGAGAGTTGATCATCAATATATATAATTTTTTCTCAAATTTTATATATGGAAAATTGATTCTAAGGTTTATAGTGACCAAATTCATTCTACATTTAATTTCATATATGCAAGGAGTAGGTTATACCAAACATCAGGAGTCATAGATCCTAATAAAGAATTCTCTATGATCGTTTCATTTTACTAAATATTTTCAACCAAATTTAAGTAAAAGAGTCACGTTTCTCCCACTAGATGATAATGTCAATGTGAGACCTAACAATTTTCAATAACATCACAAAAATCAAATATATGCATATCAATCCAAATCAACATATAATGGATTAAAATATGAAAATATTATGTGTCGTTAAAATAAACTACATGGAATAGACGAAAATAAACATATGATGGATTCAAATGTAAAAATATCGCGTTCCATTATAATAAACTACACGAGACAGATCAAAGTGCACCATCATTATAACACATAAAATAATCAATACACATATAATATCATGATTAATTCCATGTATATATATACATCGTATCCACAACAAAGGCCATCATGGAAGAATGTTAAGAAACTTATCATTGGTTGGTTAAGGTATCACAATCCCCTCCCCCTCAAAGGGGACTGCCCTTTATGCTAAGGAACCAAAAATAATTTAGCATCAACACCTCTTACAAAATCAAGTGTTACTCTCCACTCATTGGGGGTTATTTCACATTACTATTTCTAAAAAATATTTTATATCATTATTAACAAACATGTTAATAGAAATTAGGTATAAAGTTGATAAGTCCTCTTTGTCCAAAAATAAAGAATCAACACATTTATAAAAAAATCAAGCACCTCCATTGAATTCAAGTAATCCCAATAAATAATCAAAGATAAACATATACATCATAGATCAAACACTTTGACTTAATACCATTGTTAAAGATTAGGTTCACCCTTTCAACAATTAAGGCGAGCATGTCCCTTTCCAAATATAAGGAATTGACACCTCCATCTAGAATCAAGTGGTCCATATTATGATAAATTTAATAAACACTAAACACTAATACCTATGTTAAGACGAATTATTTCCTTTCAATAATGAGTACCAATAGGAATATTGGATTAACGTCTTTTCCAAGGATCAAATGTACTTCATTTCCATTATCTCAATTTTTTTTATTCCAACTTAAGAGTCAATAACTAAGCACTTATACTTAACATTTCATCAAGACACCTCTACTCACCATCCTTATGGAAGACGACACCTTTACCCACCATCCTTATGGAAGACTTGTTTTCAGACCATCCACTAATAATTAACTGGATCATCATTTGTTGCAATATCCCATCTCAAAGTGAACACAATTATAATCAACCATCATTGTCTTATGCCATTTAAATAATAGTTACACCTAATATATCTTACATGTGCTAAGACTATGTTCCCTACCCTATGCCATTTAAATACTTATCACCTAATGTATCTTGCATGTGTTAAGCCTATGTTATCTTATTAGGCATGCATTAGTTTGATATAATGATAAGCCAATTCCAAATACTCCACACACAATTTATTTCCAGAATTACCAAATTAAAATTCCATATACGAATGTAATTTTCTAAAGAGTTCCTTCCTTATAAACATCACATGCATTTATCATATTAATTTTGAATATTTAATCTAATCTTAGATGCTACTTTTTCGAAGGAAATTAAACTTTTCACCTTAGTTTTTTACAAATTTCCAACTAATTCTTCACAAAACCTTCTATTCCCACTCCGTTCTCCACAAAATCACACATAATGCAAAAATTTATCATCGTACAATTTAACTCATACTCAAATGCATTTTAAGAGTAAAGTCCATATTCAAGTTGTTTATTAACTCACTTTATTCTATTTTTTTTAGAATGTATTAAAGGATACCCTTTCACTACGTTCATATTTTAATTATAAACACGTTTTACCTTTTCCACCAATTTTTTAACTCATATTTTTATTATTTTTAAATATAATTTCTCATGATTATAGTATAAAGTAATAAATTTATCTATATTATTATGAGTTTTTTTTTTTTAATCTATTTCATTTTTTTTTTTTTTATCAAACTTGTTTCAAAATGTATCCCAAACATAATCCTAGTTCATTCTTATCTTTACTATTACTTATATCTCAATATATAAACTTAATATAAAATGTATCCCAAACATAATCCTAGTTCATTCTTATCTTTACTGTTACTTATATCCCAATACATAAACTTAATATATTAATAATTTTAAAGGTATACACATTATTTATTACATTATTAAATAATTCAATATAATTTATAACTTTGTAATAATATTCTTATCTTTACTATTACTTATATCTCAATATATAAACTTAATATAAAATGTATCCCAAAACATAATCCTAGTTCATTCTTATCTTTACTGTTACTTATATCCCAATACATAAACTTAATATATTGATAATTTTAAAGGTATACACATTATTTATTTACTAAATAATTCAATATAATTTATAACATTATTTATTTACTAAATAATTCAATATAATTTATAACTTTGTAATAATATTCATATAAATGTAATTCTAATCTTTTACTTTTATATAAAGTAGTCAATAACTTTATAATAATATTAATGTAAATGTAACTCTAATCTTTTATATTTTTATATAAAGTAACCACCACCCTTAGTTTATATAAAGTAGCCATCACCTTTAGATAAGCCATATGTGTTTTCTTCAAAATAAATTTAAATTAAAATCAATGAAAAAATAAAACAAAACATTCAACTTCATAAAGTCATATTCATATTAACAAAAAAAACCATCCTTGTTTTACTTAAATAAACAATTTCATCATCTCATAATAATAAACATAAAACATTTCAAACTATTAAGTCTTAGTTAACATAAACACTATTAAGTCTTAGTTAACATAAACACGCCACTTTCTTTAAGTTGTTTTCATTTTCCTTTTGGAAAAACAGTGATTTTATCCGAGGATAATAGCTCCACCTTTTAATAAGTTTTTTTTAAAGCCACTAAGTTTGAAGTTTGAATTTTGTAGTTCGTTAAGACAATTTTCTAGTTCAATACTCTTTGTAACTTTTACATCTTTTATCAAATCACGATCTCTAAATGTCCAAACTGAATTTCAGTGGCACCATGTTTCAAATCCCAAATAGATCTTAAATTGTTAGTTAAGGCACAAGTTATTACTTCCCTTGATAAGGTATCTTCCTCAATCTCCTAAATATTTGATATGCCATTGAACCACC
>SNQJ01S0090402.1:12264-30095 GCA_010110895.2 Picea sitchensis | reverse complement strand
CTTTATCCCCTATGATGTGTCCCAAGTAAAGCACTTCACCTCTCTAATAGGTGGGGGACATTACATCATAGTTGGCGTTTTCTTTGTTAATTTGTTGTTATTATCTATTTGTTGTTATTATCTATTTGTTTCCAACTCCGATTAAAATTTTAAAATATGTTAGCTTATTTTATCAATTTGCATGTTACATATTTAGTGTGGAATGAAGAGAGTAATCAGGCCATCCTAACCCTGAGAATCAAGAGAGTGAAATGGGTGACCAACAATAAAGATAAAAATTTACTTCTAGCTCTAGATCAATTGAGCTAATCCTCAAGACTATAATATTGTATATTATTATGCCTACAAAAGATTATAAAATATTTTTCATTGTCTTACATCTACTTGGAAAAAACATTCAAACAATCTGATTGAACTATGACACGTGTAGAATTATCCTCCAACACTTAAAACAAAAGGAGAACATGTGAAATTAACAACAATACTCCTTATATCTACATCTTTAAAAGAATTTAAAATAATAGTTGNTTGTATGTAATCCAAAAAAAAAAAAAAAAATTAAAGTAATTATTAAACACTTGAAACTCCTAATAATGTATTACTTATTTGTAAACACAATTTACAAAAGTAAGTGTGTATATACAATTCGATATAATATTAATTTACAATTTAAACTTTGATTTGACAAAAATACAAATGTCAATAATATTGGTTATTTCAAGGATGATAGGATGGTCTCCTGTGATGTCCCAAAAAAATAAAATATTTTTAAAATTTAAATCTGCTGAAAATACATTCCATTTTTAGTAAATTTGAATTTGGAATTTTTTTTCAATTTATGGCAATTCCGAATTTCGAATTTGATGATTGTAATTAATTATTATGACTGTTGGGTAGAGACCTGATTTGACCCAACTAACTATTTGACTATGACACTTGTATGAAAACAAATTATTTTACACTGATTGCAGGAGGACAAATGGAATAGCCATGTTAAATTTAGTTGACCATGACTCCATGAGTGGAGAACACATTGGAATTAACTCTGGGCTGATTGTTACAAGTGGAAAATCAGTGATTTGGCCATTGGTAGCCCCTGAAAATCAAAGATTTAGAAAGCTGCAAAAATTCCCAAGGGAGGGAAAAAAGTCCTAGGCAAATTAATAAATAGCATATGTGAGGAGGCAGGATGCTGCCAAGTATGCTCGGAAGGAAGACCATGAATTATTCTTTTGTTCTTACTGTTATGAACACTACTGTGTGAGTCTGAGGCAAGAGAGATACTATTAGAATTGAAGGACATTGTTGTAAAAGAGATTTCGATTCTCCCTCATGGATTCATGGTCAGGCTAGGGGGTGAATCGAGCAAGTAGATTGGTTACCCTATTCTACGGTTCGGAGGAACGTGGTTGTTCCCTTTATCTTCCCACAAATTTGATTCAGATATGTATCTCTACCTTATTCTAGTCAAATTTCATGTGATGCAATCTGTTTACTTCTATGTATGAATTCTCTGGTTGAATACTGTGGTGGAAAGATCTGTCATTTTACTTCCTAGTCTTTAGCTAGAAATGGACTTATTTATTTAGATATGATGCTGAGTAATTAATAATGTCATGGAATGTACCAAACAACAAGACGAATTCTGTAGAAGTTACTAATATCATAATAGAATGGACTATAGACTACATCTAGCTTCTTAGTTAATTCTGTTAAGTGAAATGAAAATAAAATTGTTTGCATAAATACATGAAGCCATGCGCACCAATATCTGTGGCAGATTTCATTTCCTGTAGATGACTATAGTATACAATGAGCCTCTTCTAATGATTATACAATTCAAATTCAAAAAAAATATACTCTATATTGTTGAAGTATTATTCGATATGCATGTAAACCTGTATAGTTATTTTTATGATCTGATATATATATATTATAATGGGCGTTCTGTATCAGTGGAACAATGGCACTGGAGTAAACTGACTACAACATAATCCAAAATAACTAGGTGGATATATAAATATATAAGTAGGAAAATAATTATGCAAACTCCACAGAATCCAGTACAGAAAGACTTGAGTATATATATAAATCAATATGGTTATGACAGTAAATTAGAAATGACTCTGTTAATCAAAGGCGCACCTACAACATAACCACAAATTTCTGTCATAATAATAATGCTATCTATTTTCTGGTGAGTAGACCAATAAAGGCTTGTTTAATAACTGTAATAGAAACAGAAGGTAAATAGCATACGATGCGTAAACCTAAAACTAATTTGATATCAAAATATAAGTATAAACAAAATCTGGGAGTCATCGCACAATTTCTGTGGAAAACGAAACCCTTAGGCGTACTATTATGCATGGCCGAATCATTTTTTGGAAGGGACTGTACAATCAACGATGAGATTCAATTCTGGAAAATAACTTAGAATAACTCAGAAATTTTTTTGAATCTGTAATTAACAAAACCGTTTTCAAAATATATAGAGGAGAGTGTTAAATACAGAAAGCGACAGATTAGAATCTGGTATCCACATCAAAATATCACTCAGTATATAATGATCACATTTAAATAGAATGACTGTCCAGATTTCACAAATCCAACCAGGCGCAAGCTTGGCGTATTGTTATATGTACCAACATATTTATAAAAATCAGGGCGTACCCTGTATCAACTAATACATAACTTGGAACTAAAAAGCTTCAAGCATTAGAAAACGATACATAGCCTTGACCATCGGTGCATGTAAACTTGAAATGACTTAGACGGAAGGACATTGTGTTGGAACTCAAATACCTATTGAAGGAGTAAAGAGGACGTCCCCATGCTTCGGCGTGACCGCACCTGCACAAAATAAGGTGAAGCATTATAATATATCCAACAGAATAATATGTTTAAAATTACAAAACATAATGTAATTAGAAAGGGGAACCGGTGAAAACTTAACTGTAATGGAGGGTTTTTTCCTTCTTTCATCATGCTACACCTCCCAGACCGAAAGGGGAAGAGGGGTTTGTGTCTCCCTGATGGGTACCCTCGCACATCAAGGGGCCCATCATTAGTGATAAATACCAGTGTCTAATCCAAAGAAACATTGCAGGAAAATGATTTTCGTATAACGACCATAAAGTAATAACAAATATAAAATCAATGTGACATTTCAAATAGGAACATAAAGGATTAAAATGCCTTTAGACCGCCACTTCTAATCAATATAATGACACTAGCGAACACATTAATTAAACACAGAAGCTCCTCAAGATCAACAATGTGCCGAAACGTCTGTTACACATCCAGAAAAGGGAAACCCGGACATGACACTCTGTCATCTAAGAATCTAAACGAGGGGGAAACCGGACCCAATAATAAAAGTTCAATAAAAAAAATAGAATATCTCGAATGCACATTTCTAACAGGCATTGTAATAAGTTCTCCCACGAGAGGTGAATAGCTCGACCTCGACAGGAAGGCTAGTACAGAGGAAGGGGATAAACCATGAAGAACCTAGACCTTGCTAGGGTACCACCTACCCCTTTCAAAATAACCTCGAAGAAAAAAAACGAGAATGATACCGAAGAACTGACCGAGAACAAGAGCATGCAAAGACCTACCTAACAAGACAGAAAGATATGAATGCATAAATAAAAGAACAGTCAAGGGTAAAACTTACCCCACACAGAGTTGTCGTCGAGAAGTTCCTTCCAAGATCTCCACCCATCTGGCACAGGGGCCGAATCATAATCTCATGACCACGATGCTAAAGACAAACTAAAAATGGTCTAAAACAGTTCTCCCTCCTTCACTAAACCAAAACCATAATGAAAAACGAAAAATGGACGGAGAGGGTTCTTCCTCCACCAAGCCAAAACCAGAATGAAAGTGAAAGTGCGGGAGTAACCTTTCGCATGGAGTAAAGGGGATGGGATCTTTGTACTTGGACCATGTGAATACATGGTAAGTGTCGACAACTCATTGGGGCACGCGAGTCGAACTCTGAATCGAATAGACATATCCCAGGCGCTTTAAATGTTGCAGACAAGCCTTTAAGGTAGGAGGGTTCCAACCAATATCGGTGGCTCAGAATATTAATGGCAAGGTAACTGGATGGCCTACTTAGGGTTACTCTTATTACCTTACTATATCGTTATACGTTGAACCCAACTACCATTGCTTTAACCATCCGAAGAGGACAACCTAATGTTGTTACTTACCGAGTAGTTTTATGTTAGCATGATCATAACCATAACCTTCACAAGTTAGCCTCTGCATGCTTTGTATTCAATGGTGCAAGTTTAGTGCCCGATTTTTATACCCAAATAGCATTTGTTTCCGAATAATGTTAACCTCTCCTTGGATATCTTATAATGATATATATATCGGAACGAGCATTATAAGGTCTCACATATATAACCCTCGCATTCATATGATAGTGACTCTAAGTAGTTACATCTCCATATCATAAAGTGGGTTTTGGAAACGAAAACGGTATATAATAACAAGTTGCAATGAAATAGGATATCCCTAGCTATGCACCTATATTCGTATATAACTCAATACCAAAATAGGAAGCAACGACTTTATGTTAAAATAGGATAGAGAAGTAAAAGGCAATAAGAGTGTTGTACACCATGATCGATGAATGACTGAAAAATTTAAGGACATAGAAAGAGAAAAACAATAGGACTACTGTACATTATGGTTGACGAATGATTGAAAATCTTTAAAGACATAGAACCAACTGAAAGTCCCCAATTAATTTTATTTTTTTTATGTAAATTTTGAGGTACATTACATTTCCCAAAGGGGCTTCAACTTCCAAAAGTCGGCATAGAAAAGTTGGATGGAATTAATAATTTGAATTATTGGATTTCAATAAAGAAATACTTTGCACTCCTCATCAAGAGAAAGACTACGTTTGGTCCATTCATCACTAGAAAATCTCTGTGAGTGAATGAGTCATTTCCCTTGGTTAAATCAGCATGATCAATCTGGGAGAATGTCTGCCCGATGTTGCTAACCCGAGAAACATCAACACTCCATCTTAGCAAGGGAGACATTCTTCTTCATGCCAAGCTCATCTATGAAGTATACAAACTTTGTCTTAGACAGAGGCTTGGTGAGAATGTTCACAATTTTGTCATCTGTGGATATGTACTAGAGCTTTACAACTCCCTTCTATGCCATATCTCAGATGAAGTGATATTTGATCTCAATGTGCTTCAACTTGTCATGAAATATTGGATTTTTCAAAATTTTGAAAAAACTTTGATTATCACAGTGTATTAAGGTCGTCTCTAGATATTTATCAAATAATCCCGCAAGAAGTTTTTGAAGCCACACTGCTTCATGACTTCGACACAAGTTGCGATATAATCCACTTTTGTTGTGTTGAGTTCTACATAAGTCTCTTTCCTGCTAAAATAGGATATCATAGATGATCCTAAGATGAAGTACCACCCCAAGGTTCTCTTTTTGTCCACTTCACCCCCTTCCCAGTTAGAATCAGTATATCCCTACAACCTCACTTCACCACCTAAGTCATATCTCAGACCATATCCAACTGTACCACATAGGTACCTCAACACATGCTTTGTTGCAACCCAATGGAAGTTCCTCGGTTCAACCATGAACTGGCCCAGGGTGTTCACTACAAAGAAAATATTTGGCTTGGTGTTAACTAGGTACATCAAGGATCCAATCAACTTCCTATACATAGTGGAATCCACCAGATTTGAATATGAAGTGGAATCATTGAGCTTCTTAAGATTTGTTATCATAGGTGTAGCCCTGGACTTGTAGTCCATCATACTGAATCTTCTCAAGATCTCAACTATGTACTTACCTTGTCCGAGAAATATCTCACCTAGTTTCTGCCAGACCTTCAATCCCAAGAAATAATGCATCAAGAAAAAATACTTAATCTAGAACTCAAAGGCCAACTCCCTCTTGTATTGATCAATGAGCCGGTCTACTCCTGTAAGGAACAATTATCAACATATAAAACCAATATCAAAGGATCCAAGAGATGAGCTAGATTGATTTACTTAAAATCAATGAATGGTTAGTTAACCTAAGTTCACAATATCCAGTCATGGTGCAAGAAGTGAAGAAGATCTAGGAGAAGCTGCCAAAAATAAAAAAGAATATGTTTTCCTTTGAATTGAAAGAAAGGATTGAGCCTTCAAGATTTGTGGTAGCATTGATGGAAATGTGCACCCAATGCATTGAACAGGGAAAAGCGAGTATAGCTGGGAGAAAATTAAAAAGCATGCACAACGTCCACTTTCTCCACCCACTCTACCTTTCACCCTCCATCCGTCACTTACCCCGACTATCCCTACCACCCGCATTCTCGCATCCACTCATCCCACCTCCTTAATGGACACTTGTTCCCCCATCATTATTTTCATGAACAGTTACTCTTCCCTGTAACCATTAGCCATCCCATAACAAGCCAATGTTGAGCTATTCACCTAATTACCCCCCCCATGGCTTCAACTACAATTCCTTATCCTAGTTAATGCATCTGAAGGGACACGTGACAACGAGATCAAATGGAAATGATAGTAAGCTTAATGATTGTGGCGGCCTTAAAGGACATGTGTACTCGGATCAAAGATCAAAGGAAAACGAGTGCATCTACAAGAAAACAAAGAGACAGAGGAAGCACCATCAAAACTCAACAATATTTGCATGTTGTTATTTTATTAGGATGTATTCTATTTTAGTCATATATGGTGGGAAGTCCAACATTTTTCAATTGTGACAAAATTAGTATAAATAGATAGATTTTAGATCTATTACGGGATGCTTCTTGCCAAATGTAAAAGAGAAACTCTTTTTGAGTATTAATACAAGTGCAGACAGTGATTCTAGGTTTCGTTCAATTTGAGTTATGTGTTTCCTCTATGTTTCCATTTCTCGGAATTTCTTTCTGTAATTCTTGAAGAGTGAATGATTTCAATTTAGTACTACATCTACTGTGATCATAATATATTAGTGGTTCATTCAGTAACAACTTTTTCTCTGTTATTACTGTGAGTAAAACAAGACCTGTGATCTGTGTGAATTACTACATTTTATCTCTTGTTCAAGGGTGCATCCTCTACCATTCTTCTATTGTAAACAAGGTGAGACATATATGAAATTGATACCTAACTTTGTTTTAACAGTTTTGTAATTATTTCTACATCATTTGACATTAGAATTGTGACTCAGATAATGAGATACAACCTTTGTACTATCTTATCATTAATTTCATTTAAATATTATTTCTCAGAAATTTGAACGTAGAAAAAAGAACTCACAAAAATACTTCATTTAAAACCTTTGATGCCTCACATTATTCTTTGAGCCTTAGAATCAATCTCAAGAAAAACAGAGGGTCTGAAGGAGACTCCCTCCTTCCATAGAGTTTGAACTTGGTATTCCCACTATGGTAGATTTGAGAGGTCAACAAGACTTAAGTATTCCAGTTAATCCTACCCCGACTCTCTTCGAGACTTACGTCCCATAACTCTCTAGCTGCTAGGATGAGGCAAACAAAAGACCATTCAAAAGCATGGGTTCACATAGAGACAATACACATTTCTACCTTAATCATTCAATACTTCACTTAGTCATAGACATATATATATATTCAATCATCATTTCCATTTTAGTACATAGAGTCTGAAAATACTTATTAGAAAATCAGAGATGGAGTTCAACGGCTCTGAGATTTACACCACTGCAAGAAGTGGGAAAGCTCATGACAACACACAGTTGTTATTGGAAGAAGAAGATGAAGAGTTGGCATCCAAGGCAAAAGGGAAGAGAAAGAGAGGAATGTGCAATGCTGGTTTGTAGAGTGATTGCAATGCGCGTATAGAAAACCTAAGATCCAGAGGACTTTGTAGTAAGTGGATTTGATTCCATTGTCGGCTAGGCAAGATTTACGGTAATCCAAATGCATCTTCTGTATATGCGTGCTTCCATATATGAGGATTTAAGGAAGTTGTCTTCTGTATATTTACATTTATATGCGCATTTATATGTGTCATCCATATATGCGCATATACGGAAGACACAATTATGGAAGTGGCCAACTTCCGTATATGCATCGTTCATATATGCACATATACAGAAGCGCGCATATACAGAAGGTGCATATACGAACGACACATATACGGAAGGTGCATATACGAATGACGCATATACGAATGACGCATATACAGAAAATCCATATACAAAAGAAATTTATTGTAATCCAAATGCACCTTCCGTATATGTGTGCTTTCATATATGAGGATTTAAGGAAGTTATCGTCCGTATATGCACATTTATACGCGCATTTATATGCATCATCCGTATATGCACATATACGGAAGATGCCATTATGGAAGTGGCCAACTTCCGTATATGCATCATTCGTATATGCATCATTTGTATATGCACATATATGCATTGTTCGTATATGCATCGTTCGTATATGCACCTTTCGTATATGCGTCGTTTGGTATATATGGAAGTGGCCAACTTCCATATACAGAAGGTTCATATACGACTAACGAAGTGGTCAACTTCCGTATATGCATCATTCGTATATGCACATATGCAGAAGTGTGCATATACGAAAGGTGCATATACAGATGGTGCATATACATAAGGTGCATATATGAATGACGCATATATGGAAGAAATTTACTATAATCCAAATGCATCTTTCGTATATGTGTGCTTTCATATATGAGGATTTAAGGAAGTTGTTATCCATATATGCACATTTATACACACATTTATATGCGTCATTCGTATATGTGCATATACGGAAGCGCGCATATACAGAAGACGCCATTATGGAAGTGGCCAACTTCTATATATGCATTGTTCGTATATGCACATATATGGAAGCGCGCATATATGGAAAGTGCATATATGGAAGGTGCATATACGGAAGATGCATTTACAAACGACACATATACGAAAGAAATTTACTGTAATCCAAATGCATCTTCTGTATATGTTTGCTTTCATATATGAGCATTTAAGAAAGTTGTCGTCCGTATATGTACATTTATACGCGCACTTATATGCATCATCCGTATATGCGCATATACGGAAGTGTGCATATACAGAAGATGCCATTATGGAAGTGGTCAAATTTCGTATATGCATCATTCGTATATGCACATATATGGAAGCACGCATATACAGAAGGTTCATATACGGATGACGCATATACGGAAGGTGCATATACAAAAGGTGCATAGACGAACGACGCATATACGGAAGAAATTTACTGTAATCCAAATGCATCTTTCGTATATGTGTATTTTCATATATGAGTATTTAAGGAAGTTGTCGTCTGTATATGCACATTTATACGTGCATTTATATGTGTCATCTGTATATGCACATATACGGAAGTGCACATATACGAAAGATGCCATTATGGAAGTCGCCAACTTTCATATATGCATTGTCCATATATGCGCATATACAGATGACACATATACTAGTTTGTATATGCACCTTCCTTAAATCCGTATATGTGCGCTTTCATAAATTTGGATTACCGTAAATTTCTTATGTATATGCGTCGTCCGTATATGCGTGCTTCCGTATATGTGCATATACGGACGATGCATATACGAAAGTTGGCCACTTTCATAATGGCGTCTTCCGTATATGCGCATATATGGATTACGCATATAAATGCACGTATAAATGTGCATATACGGACGACAACTTCCTTAAATCCTCAAATACGAATGCACACATATACGGAAGATGCATTTGAATTACAGTAAATTTCTTCTGTATATGCGTTGTTGGTATATGCACCTTTGGTATATGCATCATCCATATATGCACATTCCGTATATGCGCGCTTCCATATATGTACATATGCGAATGATGCATATACGGAAGTTGGCCACTTCCATCATGGTGTCTTCCCTATATGCGCACTTCTGTAAATGCGCATATACGGATGACGCATATAAATGTGTGTATAAATGTGCATATACAGACGACAACTTCTTTAAATCCTCATATATGAAAGAACACATATACGAAAGATGCATTTGGATTACATTAAATTTCTTTCATATATGCATCATTCGTATATGCACCTTCTGTATATGCACCTTCCGTATATGCGTCGTCAGTATATGTACCTTCCGTATATGCGCGCTTCCGTATATGTGCATATACGAACGATGCATATATGGAATTTGGTCACTTCCATAATGGCGTCTTCCGTATATGCACGCTTTCGTATATGTGCATATACAGATGACACATATAAATGCATATATAAATGTGCATATACGGACATGATTGCAGTGGTTCAATATGGTCAAGTGATCGAGAAAGGTGCACATAAAGATCTAATATATAGACCCAACAAAGCATACGCTACTTTGGTGCAACTGCAACAACCGCGACAGATAATCAGATGATAGATTCTAAACCCCCAATATGCGAGACCGATGTTTGACAACGACGAGTTCGAGCATGTATAGTAGATCGAGTTCGAGCGCTTCTATATCAGTCCATCGAGACGTGGTGCATGAAGATAATCTTCCTTCCGGCCCTTCATTCCGTCGACTGTTTCTTCTAAATGCTCCGGAATGGAAGCATGCTCTATTAGGTTGTTCAGGGGCCTTAGCTTTTGGAGCAGTTCAACTTGTTTATTCCTTTTTCATGGGGGCAGTTGTATCTGTATTTTTCCTCAAGGACCATGACCAAATCAAATCCAAAATCCAAAATTACTCCCTCATTTTTGCGGCCCTGGGAGTAATATCGTTGAGTAAACGTGTTGCAACATTACAATTTAATAGCTATGGGAGAATATCTGATTAAAAGGGTTCGCCAGCAGATGATGTCAAATATCATGACATTCGAGGTTGGATGGTTCGATGAGGACGAGAATACACCTGAAAGTTCTAATATTTCTAATAAAATTGTGATTGTGTTACAATTTTGTAATGATTCGAATATGCTATTTGTATTACAGGTTATATCATTACTTGTACAAACAGCCTTCTCTATGACAATAGCCTTCTCGATGGATTTGATCATAGCATTGTGTCTTGACGTTGTACTAATCGCAGCGCAACCCATCATAATGTTATGTTTCTACACCAAAAAGGTTATCCTCAAGGCCATCTCTTAAAAGGCTCTCAAAGATCAAGATCAAGGCAGTCAACTCGCGGCAGAGGTTGTGGCTAAGCATCGTACTATTAATGCCTTCTCTTCACAGGAGAAGATTCTTCGTCTCCTCAAAAAGACTCAAGAAGGCCCTCGCAGATACAGTATCAAACAATCTTTGTTTGTAGGATTTGCTCTAGGAGAATCACAATGCATCACTTTATGCAATACGACTCTAGGCTTTTGGTATGGAGGGAAGCTTGCTTCGAAAGGATGAATCGCCTCCAAAGCTCTTTTACAAGTTTTCTTCATTCTAATGAGCACCGTAATAGTGATAAAGGACGCAGGAAGTATGAACAATGAAATCGCTAAAGGATCCGATGCAGTCAAATATGTAGTTGGCATCCTAGATAGAGAGAACCGCATAAACCCAGACAATGAGAAGGGCATGAAAACAGATAAGAAAGAAGGAAACGTGGAGGTGAGAAACGTAGAATTCGCTTACCCAGCTCATCCAAACTTTATGATCTTCAAGAACTTCTGCTTGAGGATAAAAGAAGGCAAAAGCATGGCACTTGTAGGACAAAGCGGATCGAGAAAGTCGACCATCATTGGATTAATTGAAAGATTCTACAACCCGCTAAAAGGGTCGGTGATAATCGATGGTAGTGACATCAGAAATTTCAATCTGAGGAGTCTGAGAAATCACATAGCTCTGGTAGGTCAAGAGACCACCCTGTTCGGAGGGAGTATTCGAGAAAATATTCTCTATGAAAAAGAAAATTCAACCGAGGTGGAGATGATCGAAGCTGCAAAGGTTTCCAATGATCACGACTTCATCGGATAAATAATGCAGTTGAAATCAATTGTTTATTCAAAGATTATTTCAATCAGCTGTAATTGAAACAAATGGTTTACTTAATAGAAATTAGGACATACTAAATTAGGTCAATGAACTAACTTGGATTTGTGCAGCTCTTTGGAGGTGGGATATGAGACAAACTACGGAGACAAAGGAGTGAAATTATCGGGAGAGAAAAAGCAGAGGATTGCGATAGCCAGGGTGATCATAATGAATCCGAGCATATTATTGTTGGACGAGGCAACGAGGTTTTTGTACAACCAATCGTAGAATCTTGTTCAAGAAGCGCTCGACAAAATTATGGTGGGGATAACTAGTATCGTGATAGCTCATCGACTGACTACCATTCAGAATGCAGATTCAATTGTTGTGATTCAAGAAGAGAAAGTGATTGAGCAGGGACGTCACTCTTATCTTATGAGCAAAGAAGAAGGCAATCCATAGTACTCTTTAATCAACATGCAGCGACGCCATAACTAGATTCTTATCTCCGTCACTCAAAAGGATTCCTCCTGATCCACGTCTTAATTCTTTCTTAATGCCTTCAAATAAATTTTGAAGTTCGGAATCTGATCCATGTTTTTTTGGATTTAATTGTAATTTGGTAAATGTTGTTTCCTAATGATATATTGATAGATCTGTCCCTTGATTTTGAAGTTCGGAATCTGATCCATGTTTTTTTGGATTTAATTGTAATTTGGTAAATGTTGTTTCCTAATGATATATTGATAGATCTGTCCCTTGAGGGTTTATATATATTTTTATTGATATGATAGTTGTTATGGCAGGCTATATGCATTCTGCAAGTTCAAAACCTTTTAAAAGCGTTTTTCCATTGCATTTCCATTCTCTTTATTTATATGGTGCATAATTTTCACGGTTGTTATTAGTCGAATTATAAAAATCACTTATAGATAAAAGTAAACAGTTTTTTAATATCAATTATATTATTTATAACAATTTCCTTAAAAATATTTATTATTTTATTATTAAAAAATAATAATATATTTTTTTAACTTTTAAAATTAAAAATTATTATGTTTGTTATAACAATTTCCTTAAAAATAATTATTATTTTATTTTTAAAAAATAATAATATATTTTTGTAACTTTTAAAATTAAAAATTATTATGTTTGGTTGTTATTAGTCCCTAGCATGTGCCATGTAGAAAATATAACAATCACTTTATGGAAAAAAGTGACTTTTGAATATCGATTATATAATTTATGATTATTTGTTAATATTTTATAAAAATATGTTATTAATTTTATTTTTTATAAAATTATAATATATATTTTTTTATTTTTTTAAATTAACAAATGTTAATTTTTTAAATGGAGGATTTGATTTGATAAAATAATCATAGTTGGGATAACATTTATTTAAATAATAATAGAACTAAATTTTAAAAAATAATATTACTACTTACCCTTTATCTTATTACATTTGTATACAAAATAATAAAAACAAAATCAAATAAAGATAAAAAAATAAAAAATTAATATTGTCACTTACTCTTGTAGTGTATATTTGTATTAAAAATGAGTTTACACTTTATTTTATTTTTGTCCTATAACATTTGCTTACAAAATAATAAAAATCAAATCAAATCAAAATATTGCCATGTACTCTTGTCTTATCTATTTGTATTAAAAACAAGTTTATAATTTTGAAATTTCAATATCTCAATGTCTTATGTGTTTCTTAATGTCAATCTCTCTTATATATACAATATTTATCTTCCATAAATGTGGTCATGAAGGAAAAACATAAAATCGAGTTTCGATTTATACTTATTTCTTTGTCGTTAAAACAAGTTATGGCTTACAAGGTAATTGAAAACACTAAAATACATTTATACAATATTAAAACTTAAAAGTATTAACCTTAGCATCTCAATTGGGATTTTGTGGAGACAAAAGGCATGTGCTATTCACATTTCTTAATGATAATAAATTCCACTATCTTTGGGATGTGCTATTCACATTTATTAATGATAAGAAATTCCACTATCTTTGGGATTTAGTGCTAATGAAATACATTTAGTGTTATCTCTCGAGACATTTGATAAAATTTGAAAGATAGAGGGAATATTAGTATGGCCTCTGCACAAGGATGTCACATTTGGTAATGATAATAAATTTCATCACCTTTGGAATTTAGTGATCATAAAATGATAGAAGGTGATAACTCTTCTTAGTGATTGATAGGTTTTTTTTTCTTAATTTGAAGAAATGTCGAGATTAATCTTTCATTTTTGTTAGGGATATAACTTCCCTAAGTTAATGACTCTTCTCATGTCATTTGTATATGCGTATATATGGAAGCGTGCATATACGGAAGGTGCATATACGAACGACGCATATGCAGAAGGTGCATATACARAAGAAATTTACGGTAATCCAAATGCATCTTCTGTATATACATGCTTCCATATATGTGCATTTAAGAAAGTTTTCCTCTGTAAATGTACATTTATAGGTGCATTTATATGCGTCGTCCGTATATGCGCATATATGGAAAGCGCATGTATATAGAAGATGCAATTATAGAAGTGGTCAGCTTTCGTATATGCACATTTATGGAAGTCGGCGTCTGTATTTGCGCATATACGGAAGCACACATATATGGAAGACACATATATGCCAATTCCATTTTAGAGTCAATTAGTAGTATATTGTATACTACAATATTGCTTTTAATAGGACGTACATTTACTACAATATTGTTTGTATACAATATACTACTAACTGACTCTAAAATGGACTTGGCATATATGCGTGATCTATATATGCGCACTTCTGCATATGCACATTTCTTTAAATTTGCATATACAGACGACGAATTCCGTAAATGTGCATATATGAAAGTTGACCACTTCCATAATGGCATCTTCCATATATGTGCACTTTTGTATACGCGCATATACGGACGACGCATATAAATTCACCTATAAATTTACATTTACGGATGACAACTTCCTTAAATACGCATATATGGAAGCACGGATATACGGAAGATGCATTTGGATTACCGTAAATTTCTTCTATATATGCACCTTCCGTATATGCATCGTTCGTATATGCACCTTCCATATATTCTCACTTTCGTATATATGCATATACAGACAACGCATATATGAACAACGACTTCTGTAAATGGGGATATACGGACAATGCATATATGGAAGTTGGCCACTTCCATAATGACGTCTCCTGTATAGACACCTTTCATATATCCGCGCTTCTATATATGCGCATATACGGACGACAGAGATGATGAATATATGGATGACGACTTTCATAAATGCACATATACAAAAGTTGGCTACCTCCATAATGACATATTATGTATATGGGCACTTCCATATATGCGCAAATACGGATGACGCATATAAATGAACATTTACGGATGACAACTTCCTTAAATGCGCATATATAGAGGCACACATATATGGAAGATGAATTTGGATTACCGTAAATTTATTCTGTATATGCACCTTCCATATATGCGCATATACGGATGACGCATATATAGACGATGGCTTCCATAAATGTACATATACGGATGATGCATATACGGAAGCTAGCCACTTCCATAATGGCATATTCCATCTATGCGTGCTTCTATATATATATACAAACGATGCATATATGGATGAAAACTTCCGTAAATGATTATATACAAACTATGGATATATGGAAGTTGGCCACTTACATAATGGTGTCTTCCATATATGCGCATCTTCTGTATATGCACGCTTTCGTATATACAAATGTGCATGTACGGAAGTAACATCTGTAAATGTGCATATACGAACAACGCATATACAGAAGCTAGCCACTTCCATAATGGCATCTTCTGTATATGTGTGATTCCATATAAGTGCATATATGGATGACACATCTAAATGCATATATAAATGTGCATTTACTGATGACAAATTCCTTAAATGTGCATATATGGAACCACACATATATGGAAGATGCATTTGGATTACCGTAAATTTCTTCTGTATATGCACCTTTCGTATATGCATCGTTCGTATATGTGTGATTTTATATATGCATGCTTCCATATATGCGCATATACAGACGACAGCTTCCTCAAATGCGCATATACAGACGACAGCTTCCGCAAATGCGCATATACGGATGACGCATATACGGAAGCTGGCCACTTCCATAATCGCATCTTTTGTATATCAGTGCTTCCGTATATGCACATATACATATGATGCATATAAATGTGCATATAAATGTGCATTTACTAACAACGACTTCCTTAAATGCACATATCTAGAAGCATGGATATACGGAAGATGCATTTGGATTACCGTAAATTTCTTCTGTATATGCACCTTCCGTATATTCATCATTCGTATATGCATACTTTTGTATATGCACATATACAAACGATGCATATACGGACGATGGACTTCTTAAATGTGCATATAGGGACGACGCATATACAAAAGTTGACCACTTCCATAATGACATCTTTTGTATATGCACGCTTCTATATGCGCATATATGGATGACGCATATAAACGCGCATATAAATATGCATTTATGGATGATAATTTCCTTAAATGCGCATATATGGAAGCACACATATACGAAAGATGTATTTGGATCACCGTAAATTTCATCATCATATGCGCACTTCTATATATGCAAATATATGAACGACAGCTTCCGTAAATATGCATATAAGGAAGATGCAGATATGGATGACGCATATATGAAAGATGGCCACTTCCGCGAGTGCACATATATGCGGCATCAATATATGCACCTTTCGTATATGAACATTTTTGTATATGCGTATATACGAACGATGCATATATGGACAATGACTTCCATAAATGCGTGTATATGGATGACACATATATGGAAGCTGGCCACTTCCATAATGACGTCCTCTATATATGCACTCTTCCGTATATGCATGCTTTCACATATATGTGCTTCCATATATGTGCATTTAAGGAAGTTGTCGTGTAAATGCACATTTATATGCGTTGTGTGTATATGTGCATATAAGAGAGACACCATTATGAAAGTGGCAAGCTTCTGTATATGTGCATATACATAAGCATGCATATATGGAAGATGTGATTATGGAAGTGTTATTATTGGATGCCAATCAATTTCAAAGGGTTGCAAACCTGTATTTTCTTCTAACAATAGTGTTGTTTTTTACAAGACTGACACCATTTCATCCTTCCGATGTTATTTTTCCTGGGGCATGTATGACTAAGGCTGTCATGGAAGATTTAACAAGGTTTATTTAAGAAATGAAGGTCAATGCCCACATAGTAATATTTCATAAATAAGATGGTGTATTTTGGTACAATTCATATGACAACCTTCCAGTTGGAAATGTGGTTAAGGTGTAAAAAGTTATTCTTTTCCTTGTTAAGTTACTTCTCATGTTGTCTAAGTTCAAACATGGAAATTGTGACTTCAAAACCATAAATCTAGTTCATCAAAAAAACTTGAAGGTCAATAGATGTTTGGAAGCAACATTGCCCATTGATTCCAACAACAGTAAAATGCCCTATAAAATTTTGATAGGCCTTAGCATAGTTATAAAATATAGACATTAATAATAAAATCTGCAATTATTATGCTAATCACTCTAATTATCCTTTTTAATGATGAACATACATCTTTTGTCATGCAAGAAAGTTAATGGTTGAAATAACAACCCTTTATTTATTGTGACGACGAAAAACATTCAGACCATATCAAATCGTGTCCATTAAAATCCCATATGTAATTAAAATCTCATTAAATATGGCCATTTCCAACAATTAAA
>SNQJ01S0090401.1:38782-59866 GCA_010110895.2 Picea sitchensis | reverse complement strand
GACCTCACTGTTAGATGTAAAGCAAGATGATTCCTTGCTTCTGACCTAGTTGTTAGATGTAAAGAAAGATGATGTGTTCCTTGCTTCTGGCCCAGTTGTTAGACGTAAAGCAAGATGATGTATACCTTGCTTCTGACCTAGTTGTTAGACGTAAAGAAAGATGTGACTTTCACTGAGCTACCAACTTAACAACTATGACACAGAGCCAGTCTAGTACTATGATGGGCCAGCCTAGTGCTATGATGAGGTATCATTTTTTATACTAATACATATTGATGCAGATAATGATGGAATTCTTTCAAGAATGACGATGCTTCTGATGAAGAAAACTTATGATGATTTATAGATACGCTAGCCAAGATGATATTGATGATGCTATCCTCCCACATGATGTTGTTGATGATGTTGTCCTCTCTCTCTCGCATGATGCTGCTGAAGAATACCCTTCCTGTTAAGGGGGAGTGTTGAAATAATGTAACTACAAAGAGTATTCTTATTATTATTGATATTTTATTCATAGGATCAATCCCCATTGCAGATTGATCATGTCGGATATTGTAATAGGACCAAATCCCCTTTTGTGGATTGGTCAAAAGGAAATTGTAATAGGAAGAATAAGAAGTTGGCCCCAACAGTTAATTAAGAGACCCAAAAATATAATAAAGGTGGGTTTACCCACCCAAATTGATAAGTCATCCCTGCCAGTGAAGAGACACTTCACACGTGCTAGAACTTGTATAAATAAAGGAGGCTAGCGCCTCATTTGATCACAACTCACTTGCTTGGTTTGAGAGACAAGTTTTGATCTGTTACCGGCAAAGGAGAGAGAGAGTGGTGCATATCTTGGAGAGGACTTTCTATCTTAGCATAGATATCTCTTAGCATTGTATTGGCTATCTATATTAAGGAAGTTTTTGTTGGGTTTTCTTCCCCTAGAGGGTTTCCCAGGTAAATGTTGTGTCTCTTGTGATTGTGTATTTCTCAGTGATCTTGGATTATGCTATTGTAATCTAATGAAATGAAAACATCTATAATAGTGGCTTAAACATTAACACCTTGAACCCTATGAAAGAATCTCAATAGCGCAACATTACTATGCTAAAATAAGATAAGAATCAAAATGGAAAGAGGAATACCCAGACGAAGATCACAGGGAAGAAGGCTAGGAAGTTCAGTAAGAAGAGAGAAAAGACAGAAAATTTGCATAATATTCCAGAGGGAACTTCGCAAAAAGAAGGTTTTAAAAACTAGAACTTTGTCAGGATATCAGAACAGCGCAACATGGCACTTCACCATGGTGAAGCGATATAGTCGTTGAAAGCAATATAACCATTAGCCCGACGACCCAAATGGTTAGAACAATAGTAATGGCCCAAAGACTTGCCATCAGACCATTGGGACAGTGTCGCAATGGATAGAACTGAATTGATGAAGACCTCTCATCCATTAGAGAAATCCGTTACATCGTGTCTACTTAGTTCATTGACTATTGCACCGAGAACACTTTTGCAAATTGTATGCAAGCCAACTCATTGCTACCGTGCTATGTTTAATGAGATCAACACCTATTCCATTGCATTGCACACTCATTCATCCACCCGAGTTATCCGATCTAAGCGTGCATGTTGGATGAGATCAACGTCGCAGAAAAAGCCTTTGAAGAAGTTCTCATCAATCTCATGGCCCAGGAAAGTAATGTTTGTATCTATTCAAGCATCATCAACGAGAGGATTGCAAGCCGCTCTGTCAATTGCTTGTGGATCCAGACCATCCTGACCAGTAGAAAAGAAGAGAAACAAGCAAAACGATGACCTAGCGAACATGAATTTAATCCCGACCATCTTACCCAACTAAATCCCACCTCTAGCCGGTGTGGTGAGTCGTGACAATGTCCCGAGGGACTTTGATTACACCATGGTTACTGCATACCTCCCGAAGGGGATACGTGTAGTTAAAATGTAAAAGGATAAGATCGCAATGTTTAATTTCAGTGACATCAACCTAGGAGACCACAAGAACCATAGTATGCTCGCTCCTTACAAATACTTGACCAAGACAAAGGGGAAGAACTCAAAAATAATCCCCCAACCATGGACTATGAACCTCGTGCAGTCCACTCTCTTGAATGTGATGAATATTCCACATTTTGGAAGGCACTGGAGGTTAATGCCTATTTTAATATCCTTCTCTCATGTTACCATAGTAGCTACCTGTGGCTAGACCGACTCATCACACTCGATCCGACATTGATCCATAGGATCACTAGATTGAGCATGCAGGGACCCAACATGTTAGCACAAGATTGGTTAAGGTGCCATACGTCAAGAAAAAGCATTGAAAACACTCTCACAAGGTTCTAATAATCAAAATCACCCATGTATTTACACTACTTAATTTCAGACAGACACACAGGTGGGCGCTACTTAAATTCGCTACCTAAATTCTAGCAGAAAACGAATTGTGCAGAGTTATTTTACCAGTTTTGAGTCACTAACTTGAAACTTGAATTATGAACAATTGAGAAGGTATTTTTGAAAATTGGAGGTTGTTTTTGTTCATCACATTCCAAATGAAAAAAAAATCTCTCATTTTTTAAAAATGTGTTATATTTTTAGAGTTATTTGACATAGAAGTGGTGCTACAAAATGTGTTGCTGAAACTTTGTTTTAAGACTGTTGAACTGACATTTTTGACCAGTTGACTTATAGAAGAATTTCTGGTTGAACTAAGATGAATTTTCAAAATATGAATGAGTTTATTGTCAATAAAAAGCCCATGAACATTAACCTCTTTCATGTTTTGCACAAGTGTCACAGATTGAGAGATTCGAAAGAATCTTTGGGCCCTATTGTTTCAGTTTTCGTGATTTCTTGTTTGAGACATGTTTTTGTGACACCTATTGTGGCCAATTGGATATGAATTTAACAAAAATGAGAGAGGTTTTTCTTCATGACGATCTTATATGAAAAACCCGTTCTCATATTTTACATAGATGTTGTATTTTGAAAATTACAAGTAGCATTTTGAAGCCTAATTTTCAAAATTTCGCATCTTGAAAAGCAGGAAATCAGTTAAAACATGTCATTCTTTGTTTGTAATTGTTTCTATTTTGGGAAAAGGGTTGGAGTTCTAATTGGTGAACTAGAAAGGACCTATATGGCTATATATTCATTGTACAAGAGGGTATGGGGGTTGGATTCATGATCCAAGCGAGGAGAGAGCTAGAGGAACAATTTATTTTCTCAATTGTAAGCCCGAGGGCCTGTTGCAATTAGCATTTTTTCCATTAGAGAATCTCAAGGATGATTTTAAGTATGGAAATTTATTTTAAAATGTAGAAACCTTGGAAAATATTACTAATCCTTCATATGTCAACTATAAATGTTTGGCGATATTTTTGTAAAAATATTCAAATTTCTAAGTATTTTATATAGTTTTTATAAATTTTTGGTGATTTTTAAGGTAAAATAATTTTATCATATAGAATTTGGGAGAATCGTTTTTAAAATAGCGAATATCATTTTTGGAAAAACCATGGAAATTTAGCCCATGAGAGAAATTTAGCCCCTAAAATCATCCCGATTAGAGATTCATGAGAGTTTCTTATCAGACTTTGTGTTCTTTGTTATCATTCTATCTTGTCATCTTGCTTGAATAATATTTACAGATTTTGAAGATTAAAAGTTGCCTTTGGTTAATGAATTCATGAGATGTAAAGGATTTGTGGTAATTTCTTGTTAATCACAGAGTATTGTTCAAGCACTCTTCAATCTATATTACAGAAAGGATCTATGTTATGTGGTTATTCTTCTCTTTGTTTACCTTCTATTCTTCTATCCATCTTTGCATAAGCCTTTTATCTGGTAAGCGACTTGATTTCCTTTTATCTGTAGGATGTTGTGACTCCATGCCCAATGGAATGTATTTTCAGTAGTCTGATTCCCTCCTTTTTACTCTTCTCTTGTTGATCCAGCTATTCAAACTATTTTAATCCATTTACATTTCTATGTTACCAAGCTTACTCTCATTTGCAGTCTGGGAGTGACTCTTGGAGTGATAACATGACCCACAAGACTTCTATCCAGAGAAGGCTATAGATCGCGCATTAGCACAAGAGATCAAAGACACATATGGTGATGTAGAAAAGGGAACGTGAGGCTACAAGATAGCATCCATCCAGAATGGCGCAGTGCACCTGGCCAGCCAGCTAATCGTAGGAAAGATCGTGAGAAAGAACAGACCTACACAGGTCACAGGATTTGTTGTTGACCTCGTCAAGAAATGTGTAGAAGGAATCCAAATGAACTGGGTGAAGTACTTGGTCAACCAACTAGAATTATACTATCGCGAAGCTCAGGATCAGGGCTATGAGTTCCACTTTCGCTGGCTCCTAATTCTCATCGCATTTACCACTTGGGAGATGCTGGAAGGTGTGACCTTCCCAAACATTGATCCATTCGAGTATCTCACTGCGAAGTTCACCACGCTCTGGTACTTGATAAATATGGGAAAATAGTGGCAGTCGAATGTGGTCTTTCATACATATTATCTCCAACTTAAGAGGGCTATCGAAGCTATCCCTCGCATGATTCCAAACACCCTACATCATTTTTGAACTCTCATGAAGTTTCACGTAGATTGACACTTCATTTATATCATCGCGCACATGGATGAGCACAAAGAAGAGCTTCAGTCATACTACAAGCTCACAGAGGAGGACCTCAAAGAGATAACCAAGGACTGGTCTGCAAACCTCCTTATCCCTGCTGACCCCACAGAAATGTCATACCCTGAACTAATCGGCATCCCTGAGACCACTTATGAAGCAAAGGATACTCCTAGACCCAGCAGAAGGAAGAAGACCAAAGAGGTCCAAAACTTGAGCAGTGCATCGGAAGGAACTACTTCAGTATCACCTGGCCGAGGGGGCGATGACGAAGTAGAAGAGACAAATGGAAAAGAAGACTAACACAAGAAAGATGAAGTAACACCGCCTAGGGATCCTACTAATGAGGTTGATCCCTTGAAGAAAAGGAAGGTTTCTCCCATGAAACCGACTTCCTGAAAGAAATCCAGAGCCACCTTGATTAAGATGTAGATTGTGCCCACTATAGATGACTTTGACTTCATCATCATAGTTGTAGTATATGCCTCGCAGGACATCTTGCAAAAACATGAAGCTAAGCAGGAGGATATGTATGAAAAAATCAAGGTTGAACTCAGAGGGGTACAATAGGCCCTTCAATCTAGTCGTGCAGTATCCATTGGGCCCCTACCCTCAGAAGAACCAGAGTTGGGAGATGAGCCTACCCAACTCTACAGACTAGCTGATGTGACAGAATCTCACCTTCGTCCAGAAAAAGCTAAGAAAGACCAGGCCACAATGGCCCGGAAACAAGCCCAAGAAGAAATGGTAGAGTAGTGCCAGGTTTCACAAAAGGAGAAGGATGACCTTCAAACCAAGTTTGAATAAGAGAGGGTGCAGGTCAAGAAAGAAAAAGAATAGTTGCTCACAAAGTAACTTGGAGTCAAAGAAGTAGTCGACATAGCACTTCAATTTGTGATAGGCTTAGAGACAAAATCAAAAGACCAAGTGGAGCATCAAGTAGTGTAGCTCGCGGAAGTTATCCAACAGCTTCAACAAAGAATAACAGACTTAGAGCTCCGAACAGTTCCCAACACTCCGTAGGATGTGCGAGATCAAAGAGAAGCAACTACTCAAAGTGCAGTTGAAAGAATCAAGGCCCTCACCATGGAATGTAAACAACTAAGTGATCGTAGTGCCCAGACTTATGAGAGAATCATTGAGGATCCTGAATTGAAGGCACTAGAGTCACAGCTCCAGGAGGCAAAGCAGCAAGTAAAAATAGTATAGGCACAGTTGAAGCCCCTGTCAGTAGTTGAGAGGATGAAGCGATCCCAAGAACAGGGCACTTCCCAACAGCAGGTCCACAACATTTAGAGAAAATTCATGGAAGTGACTCAGAGGCTCCAACCTATACAGGATGAGGCTTGCCAACTATTTGTAGAGATTGAAGGTTGAGGAGAAAAATTGGAGCATGTTGTCACTGCAGCTGAACAACGCTTAGAGGGACCTGTCAATGAAGCAGTTATCTAAGAGTTCATTGAGAAGGAGGCCATGACAAAGCAACAAATAAAATAAGCTTGAGCCAAGCTCGAGGCTTTTGAAGTAGAGGTACCCAGACCAGAGTGACTCGGGACAAGTCACAGGTGAGTGTTGGGGGCCTGTTGGCCCTTAACCAAGTTTTGAGGATCCTTGGTCATGGTTGACTTACTTTTGAGACTTCGATAGGCTTTCGAAGGTGGAGCACAATTCGAAGGGGATATCGCAGGATCTCAGCCCCTTTTTAGGGATTTTTGGGTTTTGGGCTTATGTAATGGGTATGGGGATGTCGGCTCATGGGTTTACCCATGGTTAGGCCCTATTTGTAATGTATAAATAGAAAGATAGGCGATGTATAAAGTAGTTAGTTATTTGGTTAGTTAGTTCGATCTATGTGATCAAAGAGCTGCTAGACACTGTGCTAAGTGCAACTTGTAAGTTCTTTGTGCATGATGTGTTCAGAACTTGCATAGCTAAGTGCAAGTGATTGTAAGAGACCGTGAAGAGGCTTAGTTTTGTAACTCAGGGAAGGAGGATCTATTGGAGTGTGCACAGATCTCCTTTCCTCTACAGAGTAAGATATCTTGACTCTATGCATGTAGAATATTGATAGAAAGAAATAAATAAGAAGAGTTGGTGGACGTAGCCCCAAGGTGGGGGTGAACCACGTATATCCTCTGTTGTGGTTGTTGTGTGCTTTATGGTTTTTCTCTTGTCTATGTGATTAAATGCTTAGTGCACTAATATATGCTTAGAAGGATCTAACATGGTAGCTTAGTGCTGAATAATGTGAATGAATGTTAGATCTGATCTATGTTGGTATGCTTAGTGCTTGAATCTATTGGATCTCTGTGAATACTGCACTGATCTATTATTAGGGTTTAGTTGCGCTGTAAACTAAGGCTGAATATTAATGAACTATAACTGCTAAGTTCTCTGTTAAGGTGTTATAGTCACAGATTTGTGTCCCAACTAAGTTTGCAGACATCTGAGTCCTGCAACTGCCCCTTCCTCTACCTCGGGTGAGACTTCATCTTCTTCGCAGGTGTTGCCAAAAGCACTAGTAGTTAGGGTTTTGTTGGTGTGATGTTGTAAGCGTTGAACCCTGGGTCTGTCCCTGTGCCAACATAGCCACAAGGAGGGATGTGTCTGATTTATTGTCTAGTCATGTTTATTTTTGCTAAATAAATCAAAGGGACTTACAAGGGGTCCCACCTACTAGTTATTATTTATTAAAAGACCCCTATTATTATTATTATATTAATTCTTCCTCTAAACTAAAAGTTAGTTGAGTTTTTGTTAACTTAACTAAATGAAGTGGCTGAACTACTTCAACTAATTTGGAGTGTATAAAAGCTGAGAAGGAGAAAGCATATTAAGGTTTTCTCTTGAGTTTTATTGAAGTAGCTCAGTTTTCATTCATTCTTCAATAACTTAAAAGCCTAATTCTCTTTTATGACAACAGGGTCCTATTGTAGATAGTGAGATTCAAAGCTGAATTACAACATTCAGAGGCTTGTTTCATAGGTGTTTATCTATCTTTGATAGTCTGTGTAGACTTGTTTGTTTATGAATTAAATTTCATGACTGATAAAGGATATTTTGCAGAGTCAAATGGGAAACAATTTGTGGCAAGATGATCTAGATTTTAAAGTTCATTTTTTACTTCCCGTCAGAGTCCTTTTGTATGGTTTTCATCGGGGATATCTAAGTTTGACTTTGGTCCAAAATCCCTCAGGGATTTTTGTAAAGAGAACTACTCTTTTGATTTCTTGGAATGAAATAAGTGATTGTTTTTTTTCTCATTTGTGTTGATATGTGACTTGGTATTTTTTCTTTTGTCTCCACATTTACGTTTTGCATCTATATTATTCAGAAAATGGTATAAAAATTTTATACTTTTTGCAACAATCTTTTATTAAAAAATCAGCCTAACCCTTGTAATTAATACTTGCGGATTGGGAAACATTTTTTGAGGCTATAAACATAGGGTAACATTCCTGACTATCGTGAATTAGACAAGCAATATCCAACAAGGACAATGATTTTTTTTCAAGGGGGACGACATGTTCAGGTCCCGACCTCCTTAACCCCTCAAGTATATAGAATGTTATTTTTTTGTATGTAATAAAGACCAACATTAGTAAATAAGGCCTATGTAATAATGTGAAAACATATAAGTTAAGATGTCTAACTCAAAGGTTCCACCTCTATGTTCTATAGAATATATAAATAGTATAAATAGTATAACCCCCTTACTCGTGAATCACATCTTCCAAAATTTGAGGTGAATAAATTTGATGGCTCATACCCCACGAGTTGGGTCACTCAAATGGAAAATTATTTCTCTTTTCATGGAATTTTCAATAAATTGACTAAACCCCATATCGATGTCATTTATTTGGATCATGAACAATGGTAATGGTGGAAATCGCATAAAAAATCACATAGAGGGTATATTTCTTGGACCCAGTTTGTTGTAGACCTTTATGAACACTTTGACATAGGAAAACATCATTTGGGTTTTTTGACCAAGCTTAAATAATCTGGTATAGTGGAAAAATACATCACTTCCTTTGAGAATTTTTCTTTCCAAACTGACGACATGAAATTCAAGCTCATGTCCTAATAGCTCGACCCTAGAACTCGATGGTAGCTACTCACCACACCATGGAACCACAATAGGTAGTCTCTTACCAAATCATAAATCCCTCTTTTATTCCCTACTCCTTTCCCATCAATCACCCCCCTCCCCCTCCTCTTAAGACACATAAATTAACCAGGGAAGAAATGGTTGAATGCCAACTTAAGGGTCTTTGTTATGATTGTAATGAAAAATATTTTTTGGGGCACAAGTGTAAGGAGAAGAATGTTTTTATGGCCATTTCTAAGGAAGTTTTTTAAGAGGATGGCAACATTTCCTACTCAGAAGTGCTTCCCGAAGACGATCATCGCAATTTTCCCTTTGATCCACTAGAAGTTGAACCACTTATCTCTCTGAATTCCCTCACTCGTACTTCTTCTCCCCAAACCCTTAAGTTAATCGATTATATCAAGCATCGAAAAGTCATTATCCTAGTCGACAGTGGCAACACCAATAATTTTATTCATCGTTGAATTACTTAAGGGACCTTGTGATATATATGTATAGTTAATAACTTTCAAATCATGATTCCTAATGGGAGTTCCATGAAATGTGGTGGCCATTGTGAAAATGTGAAATTGGTCATTGTAACCTAATATGCCACATGTTTTCTATTGACATGAGTGGTTGCAATATTGTTCTGTGTGTTGAATGGTTATGCACACTAGGCCCCATCACAATGGACTTCAAGGAATTAACCACGAGTTTCCAATAGGATGGACAATAGTACTAGTTTCAAGGCATCACAACAAGTCCCCCTGATATTATCAGTTCACACCAAATCGAGAAACACCTCAAAAAAAATCATTCAGACATTATTACCCAATTCTATTCCATTCAAGCAGTTGAAAATATATATCTTTTAGGTACTAATGTTTTAGATATGTTTATTTTTAAGGAATGTTTAAATAATTATAGGTAAGGAATTACTAATATAAGATTGTTATATCAATCCCTTTACTATATTTCTCAATTTTCTATAGAGAAACAAAGATTATTCTATTTTATAGAATGAAAATCATTATATTTTATGAAATAAATTTGTTAAGATTATACATTAATAATATACAATTTTTTCAATTATAATACCTTTGATGAAGTTGAGAGGACATGTTACAATTATGGTATATTAAGATATATTTTGAGATTTTTTAATCAAAATATATTTTAAAATAACATACTAATATTACATACATTCAAATATAATAATAATTTTAAAAAATGAAAAGAGATTCCAAAATTTTATTTCTAACTTAATATTACAAAATATAATATATAAATATCAATTTATGATGAAAAAATTAGAACACTCACTTCAATATTTATATGTGTTATCTAATGAAAACCTTAAAATATAATAAAAAATAAGAACATATATACATTTCATTAACATATATTTCATCATACATTTTAGTATCCATTAAATTTTTTTATTTAAAAAAAAACTAAAATATCATAAAATTTAAAAAAAAACTAAAATATCATAACTAAAAGATAAATCAAATTTTCTAGTTTTGAAAAAAGTTTTACATGTATATAAGGGAAAAACGGCATAATTATACATAACACATAAAAAGTTGGGATATATTATAGACTAGTTAAAAGGTCACCTACATTACGTCACATTTTTGTTTTTTTTTTCAAAGTTTATCAAAGTTTATTGGTATAAATTTTATATTATATTTGTCTCTATTCATAATTCAAAGTGATATCAATATCATTCAAAGTGATATCAATATAATGTAAATTTGAAAACTAAATATGATAATGGAAATAGGAACAAACTTCATTACCCATGGGGTGGCATTGAATGTTGAATTATTGAGAGTGGGTGAATCAACAATGAACAATTATACAACTTATTAATCCTTTAAACTGATGCATGAGCATCGTCAACAACAAGCGAGCATGGGAAAAACGCAAACGCATTTTGGCACATGATGAATTGTTTGAAATGTTTTGAAGTTTGATACACCAAACATAAGTGAAATAGTTAAGAAAGGGTGTACTTTCAAATTGTAAACAGATCTTGAGCGATTCGCTCACATCTGTAGTAGATAGAGGCATTTATTTGCAATTAATGTAAGTAGGTAGATTTAAATTTCTAGATTAGACAGTTTTAGGAGCTGGAGGGAAAACGACTATAGACACCCTCCCTTGTATCATTGTAACAATAATGAAAGAAGATCATAGAGCATAGAAGAGTAGCAGAGAGCTGCATAGAAGAATCCATGTACAGAAGTCTGAATTTAATATATGAAGCTTTGATTCCATACTCATGGTATTATAACGCCTTCTGTGTGCATATGCTCAATGTCATGCTTATAGTTGTTTTACTCTTTATATTGTACATTTGTTGTGATGTTGTGTATGTATGATTTCTTGTTAAATGTCTGAAATCTGAGAGAGGGAGAGTAAGGAATGAGTTTCAATTGTTTCTCTATTTGAGCTAGAGTTCCTGGAAGGAGTGCATTGGAGTGTCCGCAAGGAGTGCGTTGACGGGTTCAGAGTCCAAATCTCTGAAACCTCAGGAGAGATACAATTATTCTTATTCTCACAGAAGTGCAAGTTAAACACAAGAGTCATGCAAGGTGTACGCAGGATGATAAATACCTCAAAACTTGTATCTAAGGCAGAGTGGTTGAAAGATTGATGTCACAAGGAGTTGCACAGAGTCAACCAGTTCAAATACTTAGGAGTATTTGAAGAAGTTCTGCAAGGAGTGCGTGCAGAAGGTATCCCCAGAGTACTTGAGGATTTTTCAATCAAGCTCAGGAGGGATAAGGTCTTTGAAGTTTTCGAAGAGAAGATCAAGTGGGCTAGTTCCTTGAAGTGTTGAAAGGAGGCATAGCAAAGTTGTTTTTCAGGTGGACAAGTTCCGTGAAGTAATACCTTGTTCATTTCGCAGGAATTGTCAAAGAGGAATTTGATGGTCGGAATTGTCCATGGAGAATTCACGAAGTTCTGAGAGCCGTCAGATCTTGCAGAGGAGCAAGGAAGTTACAGTAATTATTCTTCAAGTGCAAGCTCAGTAGAAATCAGACCATAGGATCCAAGTCTACAAGGGTAATTGGATCACTCGTGAATTCTCACTTCAAGGATTCACGAGTTGAAGGACCGAAAAACTTGCATCAAGATTTGCGAAATCGTGAAGTGCGAAGTCCCGACAGAGCGAGAAATTCCGTTGCGGGGCCATCATTAATAATGAGTTAGAATTCAACATTTTGGTGTTTCAGAAGATAGGAGGTCAAGATTTTTGTCTCGAAAGTCCCGAAGTCGCGAGTTGCGATAGGGAGTAACGAGGACTTTGGGATCTCGGCACTTCGAGTGTCGGGATACAAAGGAGGCAGCGCTTGGGGAGAAAAGTCACGAAGTGCCGAAGTTGGGCACAAAGGACACGTGGTAGAACCACAAGGTGAGCCCATGTGATAGACAGGCGGACACGCGTCGCCTAGTGGAAGGAGTCGGCATTCCCTTGACTTCTTGTGTCTCAGTGATTCATAAGATAAGAGCACGGGAGCTCGACGTTGAAACTTGCAAAGGGGCGAGTAGCGAGAGGCGATAGCATTAAGCCTAGCCAGTGGTCATGCATGGAGGGCATTGACAAGGGAAGGATCTATACCCATATCGAAATTTTGGGTATTGTGAATTTGGAAAGGAGAAGTCGAGAATTTTGAATCGGGAACTCGCAACATTACGAGTTGTGACAAGCACCTTTGGAATTGGGTCTTGGTTATAGTGCAGTGGTTGCTTGGAGGAGGTGGAGCTCGCACCTAGTTCTATTCGCATAGGGGATCTTCCTGAAGGACATGTGGACCGATAATTTTTTATTCTAGCAAGGAATCAAAAGAGCCAATCTGGCTCAAAAGAGATAAAGAATGATCCAATGAGTGGGCATTGACCCGAGGGATGATAAAGTCCTGCATCAGTGTGGTATCAGAGTTTGAATCTGTTGTTATACTTCAGACAGGGAAAGAAAGAAGGAGAAGAAGAGTACTCTGGTACACATCAGTTGTGGTAGCAAGAGAATAGAACATTTTACAGTCATGCCACCAAGAAGAAGAGACAAACAAACTCCCGATCCACCAGAGGAAAGATAAATTCCAAGAAGATGAGGCAGGCAATTACCTAATCCACCAGGGGAAAGAGATATGAGTAACTTACATGCTAGGATGGATGCCATGGAAATAGCACAGAGGTGTGCATTCGGTGCTGGGGATCTTAGTGAATCTGAAAGAGAAGATGAAGCTGGACATGGAAGAGAAGAAGTTGCAACAGAAGATGCAGAAAATGAACACCTAATTAGGGTTGTTGCAAGAATGAGTGCTACGAAAAAAATGGACATTCCAGTATATGAAGGAAACCTAGATGTTGAAGAGCTTCTAGACTGGATCATAGCTCTCGACACGTATTTTGACTATGAATATGTTGAGGAAGACAAAAAAAATCAAATATGTTGTCACGAGATTGAAAGGACATGCGACATTGTGGTGGGATGAACTACGAGCTGTCAGACGCTGCAAAGGCAAGCAGAAAATCAGAATTTGGGATAGAATGGTCATGAAGATGAAGGAAAAAATCATACCCAAGGATTATCAAATCACTTTGTTTCGAAAGATGCAAAATTTGAGACAGAAGCTGATGTTAGTGAAGGAGTACATTGAAGAGTTCTACAAGTTAAACATCAGGGAAGGTCATCTCGAAAGTGATGATGAAAATGTTTCCAGGTATATGAATGGTCTGAGATACAAAATTCAGGATGAGATGAGCATGATGATCATTTGGACCATCGAAGATGCTTATCAAATGGCTCTGAAAGCTGAAGAGAAGTTGAGCTGAAAGCAAAGTCAAAGAGGCCGAGGCAGAAGTCAGCCCAGAGGCAAAACAATTGTCCAAGATAGGAATTAGAAGCCTAAGTAAGAGTGGAAGAAACCTCAACCTCAAACTGAGAGAGGTGGAAGCTCACAAAGAGGGCAGTATACTAAACATAGAGGACAGTATGCTGATAACAACACTTTTCCTTGCACTAGAGGAAGAGGAAGAGGTAGAGGTGGAATAGTAAAATGCTTCACATGTGGAAAGAATGGACACAAATCTTATGAATGTCCAGATAAGAAGAAAGAAGGTGGTGAGACTCACATTGCCAAAGCACAAAGGCGGAATGTTGAGGCAGAGGATGCTGAAGGCAGGAGATCACTGGTGATGAGAAAGGTTCTATTAATGCCAGAAAAGGAGGTGGAGAATCCAGTGCAAAGGAATAGTCTTTTCCAAACTGCTTCCAAGACCAAAGACAGGGTATGCAAGGTCATCGTGGACAGTGGTAGCATAGACAATCTTGTTTCTACAGAGATGGTGGAAAATCTAGAGCTAGAGACTATTGAACATTCCAGTCCATATGAAGTTTCATGGATAAAAAAAGGACATCAGGTAAACGTCACTAAACAATGTTTAATTGAATTTAAAATAGGAGGATATAACGATAAAATATTGTGTGATGTCATTCCCATGGATGTTTGTCATCTATTGCTAGGTAGACCGTGGCAATATGACAGAAATGTGGTTCATGATGGGAGAAAGAACACATACACCTTAGAGAAGAATGAGAGAACTCACATGGTGTTGCCGATTAAGGACAAAGAGGTGAAACCTGAAGTAAGCAACACTGTACTTCTCATGAGTGGGAAGGAACTTCTTAAAGAGGTTAAGAAGAAGGAAGATCCACAATTCATAGTGGTCAGGAAACCTAGAATTGTTTTGACCAGCACAAGAGTGGATGATCTACCAGAGGAGATCCAGAAGTTACTATAAGAATTTGCTAACATAGTAGTGGACGAACTACCTTGTTCGTTACCACCGATCAGAAGTATAAGTCATCACATTGATCTCATACCAGGAACTATTTTACAAAACAAAGCAGCGTACAGACTGACACCGTAGGAGAATGAAGAGGTCAAGAGACAAGTTCCAGATTTGATGGACAAAGGATTGGTAAGAGAAATATTGAGTCCATGTGTTGTTTCAACAATACTCAGTCCAAAGAAAGATGGAGGCTGGAGAATGTGTACAAACTCAAGAGCAATTAACAAGATTACCATCAGGTACATATTTCCATTGCCAAGGATGGACGATTTGATGGACTGCTTGAGTGGGGAAAGATTATTTTCAAAGATTGATTTGAAAAGTAGTTATCATCAAATTCGTATAAGAGAAGGAGAAGAATGGAAGACAACCTTCAAGACTAATGAAGGGTTGTATGAATGGCTTGTTATGCCATTTGTCTTAACAAACGTGCCAAGTACCTTCATGAGATTGATGAACGAAGTCCTCAAGGATTTCATCAGAAAATTTGACATTGTGTATCTTGATGACATACTGATTTTCAATAAAACAGAAGCAGAGCATCTGAAACATTTGACTACAATGATGAAGAGGTTACACCAAGAGAAGCTGTTGATAAATATGAAGAAATCCTCATTCATGAAGACCGAGCTCATTTATTTAGGGTTTGTTATTTCTACAGATAAGTTGAAGATGGATCCAGATAAAGTGGAGGTGATTAAGAATTGGACATCGCCAAAGAGTATCTTTGAGGTTTGAAGATTTCACAGACTGGCTAGTTTCTACAGGAAGTTCATTAGGAATTTCAGTGGAATTAGCACACCAATGATGGACACAGTGAAGAAAAGACATAAATATTTTCACTGGATAGAAGAAGCTGAGAAAAGCTTCAATTTGTTGAAAAGGAAAATCACGGAACAACCAATTATGGTGTTGCCTGATTTCAAAAAGACATTTCAGGTAAAATGTGATGCAAGTGGGTTTGCAATAGGGGAAATATTGAGTCAAGAAGATAGGTCGATCACATACTTCAGGGAGAAGTTGAATGAAGCCAAAATGAAGTACTCTACGTATGATAAAGAATTCTATGCAATTATCTAGGCATTGAAGAAATGGAGACACTACTTAATTCCTAAGGAGTTTGTCTTATATAGTGACAATCATGCTTTGCAATTTGTGACTCAACCGGAGAAGTTGAATCAAAGACATGTTAAATGGGTTGAATACATGCATAACTTTACTTTTGTAATTAAACATATTTCTGGAACTGCTAACAAAGTTGTTGATGCTTTGAGTAGGAAGTGTTTGCTATTGCAAGAGTTCAGAGTCAAAACATTGGGTTTTGATGATCTCAGGAACATGTATAGAGATGATCCAAATTTTAAGGAGGTGTATGAAGCAGTTGAGAATCCAATTCTCAAGGACATAAGTCAATTAATAGAATACATGATCTAGGAAGGATTATTGTTTAAGGTTAATCAACTTTGTATTCCAAAATTCTCCATGAGAGAGAATTTGTTGAAGGAGAAGCACAGTGGAGGATTGGTAGGGCATTTCGGCCATGATAAAATGTTCTCAAAGTTAAAGGAGTCATATTTTTGGCTAGGAATGAGAGAAGACATCAAAATATTTGTGGACAGATGTAGAATTTGTCAGCATTCAAAAGGAAAGAGGTAGAATGCAGGCTTATATCAACCGTTACCCATACCTAAGAGGCCGTGGGATGCTGTAAGCATGGACTTCATATTGGGGCAGTTGAGAACACAAAGAGGGTTCGACTCGATCTTTGTAGTGGTGGATAGATTTTCTAAGATGGCACATTTTATACCATGTCAGAAAACCATTGATGCAACTCACATTGCGAATCTGTTTTTCAAAGAAGTTGTTAGACTTCACGACTTACCAAGGATCATAGTTTTGGATTGAGACACCAATTTCATGGGACACTTCTAGAGAACCTTATGGAAAAAGTTGGGAACAAACTTGTCATTCAGTTCAGCTTATCATCCTCAGACGAATGGATAGACAGAAGTTGTGAACAGAAATTTGGGAGACTTGCTAAGAAGTTTGGTGACTGAACATCATAGTCAGTGGGAAAATATTCTACCATAGGAGGAATTTTGTTGTAATGATTCAATCAACAGAAGCATGGGGTAGAGTCCATTTCAATTTTTTTATGGAATGTAGCCAAGAGGATTTTCTTAACTGAAAGATTCAGAACATGATGAAACTAGAAGTGCTAGTGCAGAAGCTTTTGCTGAGGCAATGAGAGAACTTCACAACCAAGTGAAGGAGCGATTGCAGAAATCGAGCCAAGAGTATAAGAGAAGAGTAGATAAACATAGGAGATAAATTCAATTCGAAGTTGGTGATTTGATCCTTGCACACTTGAGAAAGGAAAGGTTCCCAAGGGGGACATATAATAAACTGAAAATGAAGAAAATTGGACCGTGCAAGATCATAAGGAAATTTGGGGCAAATGCATATGAGATTGAATTATCGAACGACATTGGAATTTCACCAATATTCAATGTCTCAGATTTGTACCCTTATAAGGATGAAGAAGCAGGAAAAGACAGTGAACAACCAGAATTTCTATGGATTAAACAAATGCCTGTAGTTGAAAATCCACAGATGGAGAGAATGTTGGACAAGAGAGTCAGTAAGAGGACCAAGAGAAAAGAATATTTTGAATACTTGATCAAGTGGAAGGGACATCCAGTTGAATATGCCACCTAGGAGAATGAAGCAAATATTCAAAAGCATGGGCAGACCATGCGAGATCCCATGGACAGGAACCCGTGAAAATTTTCAAGCGAGGGAGTATGATGCAGGAGCATCGCCAACAACAAGCGAGCGTGGGACAAATCCAAACGCATTTTGGCACATGATAAATTGTTTGAAATGTTTTGAAGTTTGATACACCAAACATAAGTGAAATAGTTAAGAAAGGATGTACTTTCAAATTGTAAACAAATCTTGAGCGATCCTCTCTCATCTGTAGTAGATAGAGGCATTTATTTGCAGTTAATGTAAGTAGGAAGATTTAAATTTCTAGATTAGATAGTTTTAGGAGCTGGAGGGAAAATGACTATAGACACACTCCCTTGTATCATTGTAAAAATAATGAAAGAAGATCATAGATCATAGAAGAGTAGCAGAGAGATGCGTAGAAGAATCCATGTACATAAGTCTGAATTTAATATATGAAGCTTTGATTCCAGACTCATGGTATTATAATGCCTTATGTGTGCATATGCTCAATGTCATGCTTATAGTTGTTTTACTCTTTCTATTGTACATTTGTTGTGATGTTGTGTATGTATAATTTCTTGTTAAATGTCTGAAATCGGAGAGAGGGAGGGTAAAGAATGAGTTTCAATTGTTTCTCTATCTGAGCTAGAGTTCTTGCAAGGAGTGAAGTGGAGTGTCTGCAAGGAGTGCGTTGATAGGTTTAGAGTCAAAATCTTTGAAATCTCAGGAAAGATACAATTATTATCATTCTCAAAGAAGTGCAAGTTAAGCATAGGAGCCGTGCAAGGTGTGTGCAGGCTAATAAAGACCTTAGAACTTGTATCTAAGGTGGAGTGGTTGAAATATTGTTGTCACAAGGAGTTGCACAGAGTCAACCAGTTCAAATACTTAGGAGTATTTGAAGAAGTGACGCAAGGAGTGCGTGCAGAAGGTATCCCTAGAGTACTTGAATATTTTTCAATCAAGCTCAGGAGGGATAGGGTCTTCAAAGTTATCGAAGAGAATCTCAAGAGGGCTAGTGCCTTGAAGTGTTGAAAGGAGGCGTAGCGAAGTTTCTTTCCAGGTGGACAAGTTCCGTGAAGTAATACCTTGTTCATTTCGTAAGAATTGTCAAAGAGGAATTGGACGGTCGGAATTCTCCATGGAGAATTCACAAAGTTCCCAGAGCCGTCAGATCTTGCAGAGGAGTAGGGAAGTTATGGTATGTATTCTTCAAGTGAAAGCTCAGGAGAAATCGGACCATAGGATCCAAGTCTACAAGGGTCATTGGATCACTCATGAATTCTCACTTCGGGGATTCGTGAGTTGAAGGACCGAAAACCTTGCATCAAGATTCACGAAATCGCGAAGTATGAAGTCCCCACAGAGAGAGAAATTTTTTTGTGGGGCCAGCATTAATAATGAGTCAGAATTCATCATTTCATCTTTTCGGAAGATAGGAGGTTGAGACTTTTTTCCTGAAAGTCCCGAAGTCGTGAGTTGCGATAGGGAGTAACGAGGAGTTCAGGATCTCAACACTTCGGGTGTCGAGATACAAAGGAGGTAGTGCTTGGGGAGCGAAGTCGTGAAGTGCTGAAGCTGGGCACGAAGGACACCTGGCAGAACCACAAGGTGGGCTCATGTGATAGACAGGTGGACACGGGTCGCCTAGTGGAAGGAGTCGACATTCTGTTGACTTCTCACGTCTCGGTGATTCACGAGATAAGAGCACGGGAGCTCAACGTTGAAACTCACGAAGGGGCGAGTAGCGAGAGGTGCTAGTGTTGAGCCTAGCCGATGGTCATGCATTGAGGGAACTGACAAGGGAAGGAGCTATACCCGTATCATCATTTCGGCTATCATGAATTTGGAAAGGAGGAGTCGAGATTTTTGACTCGCGAACTCATGATATTGCGAGTTGCGACAAGCGCCTTTGGAATTGGGCCTTGGTTATAGCACAGTGGTCGCTTGGAGGAGGTGGAGCTCATGCCTAGTGTTGTTCACATAGGGGAGCTTCCCGAAGGACCTATGGACTGATAATTTGTGATTCCAGCAAGGAATCGAAAGAGCCGATCTGGCTCAAAAGAGATAAAGAATGATCTGGTGAGTGGGAGTCAACCCGAGGGCTGATAGAGTCCTACGTCATAAACCATAACGTATATTCCTTTAACTTATTCAAACATGTTCATTTTTTCATCATCAATATATTGTTGTATCATAAACATTAACATCCATCAGTGAATAAAAAACAATAACAAACACATCCACACAATACACAATACACCAATATTTACGTGGAAACCCGATGCAGGAGAAAACCATAGAATGTTTTTATTATATGTCAAGAATTGCATTCAAGGAAGCAACAACTCTATATTCTCTAGCTCCAACTGGAAGGAGTTTCCAAACCTCTAGTTTCTCAGGCTCCACCATGAAGGAAGCTTTAACTCCCTAATTATATGGCTCAAACCAGAATGAGGCTACAACCCCCTGAGTTTTCCAGCTACAACCACCTATGTCTCAGGATCCAACCTGAAGGAAGCTCCAACTCCTTGATTCTATGGAATCAACCGGAAAAAGGATGCAACCCCCTTTCCTTGTCCCATCCTACTGCCATGAAATATAAATATCAAATAATTTATGAAACTACTTCCACACTGTCACCGTGAAGTATACAACTGTACACTTGTATCAATCTGTGCCAACAACCTGTAACCAATATGTACCAATAACTTATAGTCAACTTGTACCAATAACCTGTAATAAAGATGTACTAATAACCTACACCAACATATACCAACAACCTGTACCAATAACCTGCGCCAACATATACCAACAACCTGTACCAATAATCTCCTTAATAGATTAGATCTGAAAACATAGATCTCATACCCAATATCACAAGAATATCACTCAAACCATGTGCATTTATGTCTCTCTAGTCATGTTCCATACATGTGTATACAATCATAATCATGTGTAATAAACCATCATATGGACTAGACATCAAAATCTCACTATTATAAAGCCTCAAACTAAACCAACAACTTCAACAACACATCACAATGAAAATCCCTCAACTGATATGCATCAACACTCAACCCAACAAGATGTACCAGTGATAAATACTAGACATACCAACATTGTATCTCTGTAGATCTGTCTCATATATTATGTGACATACATAAGAGTGCTTCTCACTTAGCCAACCAACCATCATATACCATGTTAGCACTTGATAAATTTCCTAGAGGTTGAAACAGAAGAAATCTACTAAGGTAACTTTATCCAACCACTTTTAAAGCTAGGATCTAGCCCTTCCAGCTTCAGAGAGGGATATCTCTATATGATTTAGCTATGTTTCTAATTTAAGATATTAGGCTAGGTAAAGAAATAGGTAGGTTTTGTTGTCAAAGTGTTTTTTGAATTGGTTGAAACAGTCTACACATCCATTGGGCTATGGGGTCTACATTTAAAAAGATATGAAATACCACCAGAAACATAGAAAGAAGACTTCCACAGGGTGAGACAATATACTCACTGGATCTTTTATTAGCTTAAACGATGGACAGACGAAAATATGAGAAAGATAAATTCAACTAAGAAGCAGTTAATAATTTCTTAATTGAAAACACAAGAAGATAAACACTAAAATCTTTCGAGTCAGAAACAGGGTATCCAAGATAAATACTGCAACATTCGTTACTCTTAAAGATTAGTTTCAGAAAACAATATGATCACAAAG